>WEIT01009076.1:1350-29361 GCA_013389985.1 Dryoscopus gambensis
CTCTCTCTCTCTCGTGGATGGAGGTGTATTGCAAAGCTGTATTGTGGTGGTTGATTTTCCAGGGTAAGTGACCTACTGCATCCTGTACACAGGCGTTCCACTGTCTGCTTTTAGATTAAAATGAATCAATTAAACTACCTGCTGTCCCTAGCAAAAGTGACTTCAGCTATCCTTCCTCTTTTCTACTGGAGACAATATGCCAAAGTCATGCGTAACTGAATACAACAGGTCTGTGTCTTACTATAAATACTTAACATCATTTTTCGATGCAATTTCAAAGGAAAAATATGAATTCTTAGATTTGGGCTTTTCCTTTTTCACTTCTCTCACGATAATCTTGTTTCTGTATCTAGCACTAAGTTACAGCTAGTAGGTCTGAGGTTCACAGTTCAGCTACAGGTTGCCTAAAAGGCTTAGACGTACAGAGCTTTAATTAACTCACTTCATACAGTTCATTGTAGAGAAAATTAAACATTTCATTTTATTTGCTCTGAGCAGGAATTAAGCTAGAGACAAGGTAGCTTTTCTAGTGCTATAAGTGATTACAGTAATGAAACATTTTCCTGAAGAACAGGGAATTTGTTTGGAGTCTTGCTTATCCAGACCCTCTTTAATTATGGAAATGCTACTTCATAGTGGTGTGAAGCTATGCCAGGGAAAGTTCAGGCTGGACATAATGAAAAGGTAATGGGTGACTGAAACAGGTTGTCCAGGGAAGTGGTCATGGCACCAAGCTTGTCAGAGTTCAAGGAGTGTCTGGAACTGGGTTTAGTTTTGGATAGTTCTGCAATTAGCAGGAAGATAGGACCAGATGATCTTTATGGGTGCCTTCCAAATTTAAATATTCTATGATTATATGATGTATATGCTGTGCATTTAACATGGATTTTCTTCTAGTTTTCTGGAAAAAAATATTATGATGTATCAGAAAAATGCTGGTCATGATTCTTTCTGGCACTGGCTACTGGATTTTGTAGCTAGTGCTACCAAACATTATGTGCCAGGGCTTTGGGCAGTTGCCTGCAGGGAACTGGAACGTTCTTTCCTCGCTCACTTTTTTGAAGCAGCACTTGTCAATGTGCAAGGAGCTCAGCATTCAACTGAATCATGAATGAACAGGGAGACAGGCAGAAGTGCTATCTGGTTGAGAGTGAAATGCAGTCTAAATTACTTTAAAAGAAAAGTTAAGGTGTTTGATTGCTCTCAAGCACACGGAATGATCTCCATCAGGCAAAAACAACTGATACTTTTGTTTGATGCCTGTCTCGTTTGAAATGCTGATCACTGCAAGTGGAGTCAAGGAGGAATTTTCTTTGTCTTCAGAGTGGCAGGAATCTTAGAAAATTTTTTTCTTGTTTCCTGTGCTAAATTCCATACAGTTTACTTTCTAGAATTTTCTGACATGGCACTGCATATTTCCTTACTGTTACAGCTTTTAATACTGGTTTATTTTTAATGTGAAACATGTCACCTTCTCACTTTTCCACTGTCCCACAAACAGCTGTATGGAAATGAGAAAAATATGGGGGATAAATGAGTAGCTGGAATGAAGGTGATAAAAGTGAGTCTTCAGTCTCTCCATCTTTGTCTGGGTGTGCAGTTTAGCCTTCTTAGGCCTAAAGTAGCTATTGTTTAGTGTCTTTAAAAATGTGTGGATGAAATATAGTGGCCTGCAGTATTCAGGGAATAGAATGTTCTCATTGTTCTTTCCAGATATAAGCCTCATGAGACTCCACAGAGGTGATAGTTAATCTGGATCTTACCTTCTTCCTCCGGCTGTAAGTTACTTTGTTAGAAAGGACAGTTTAGGAGTGTCCTTCTCATTCCTTTTGGCTGTTACCGCCCTCTTTGCTCTGAGCTTACAATTTTTTTTTGTTGGCCTACACTGCTTTGTTGGCTGTAGGGGTGCAGGAGGCATTAAAAGAGTAGGAGGACATTTTTGATCTGGACAGTGTAGAGGTGAGGCCTGAGTAGTTGTCCTTGGGAAAGGTTGGTGGTTCATATACACTCTGTTGCCACAAGAATCCCAAAGAAGATTGAAGAGAGAAGCAAGTTACATGATAGCAGTTAAGTTTTTTCCCATGCTTACCCACAGTCCAAAGTGTTGGAGGGGATGCAGGTTGAGTTGGGAAAGGAAGAGAGAAATCTTGGGGTAAGAGGGAATAAATTCTAGTTTTGAACTGCTGGCCAGAGGGTAAAAATACAGGGCGGGATGTTAAGGCCCACATGTCTCTGTAACCATGGGGCTGGTTATAAAATTCCCTTTTCTGCCTCAGAATTACGCTTTACAAGGTCAGGTTTAATTTACCATTTTCTAGTTCTTGCATTTGCAGAGAAGCTTTCTGCAATATATCAACAAAACATAAGTGGATAAGTTTCCAGATAGATTTAAACTGTATGTCTGAGAATAGTGGATCTAAGAAATTGTGTAATCTGCCTTTCTGGATCTTGGGAACTCAGCATTCTGTTACAACTGGCCAATTTTTGCATTGCTTCAATTGAAAAATATAGAAGTTGAAACCTAAGGCATCACAATCTCTTGGTCTATGGATCTGACCACAGTAGGGACTGGTCTGTATTTGGTGCATCCTCTCTGAAGGGTTCATGGCATGATGGAGAGTAGAACAGCTGCTTTGAGGAACAGGTTTCCAGTTTGAAAATGGTCATTGTAAGAGAAAATTAGTTTGTCGAAGTAGATCAGTTTGAAAACAAGCAGTATGTCAGGCTTCATGGCTTAGGAAAGTTACTTCTGTATCAGCAAGATCTGCCTGTTGTATACAGGGAAAAGGTGCTTAAGGTGATTTTCTTGGATACCATCATATGCCAGAGAGAAGTTGAGAGTATAATGAAAATTAACCCTTAGAAATAAGGATTGAATAGAGGGGTGGTTGTAAGATGCAGCCAGATGCGACACTTGAATTGCATCTAATTAATCTTAATGTAAAAATAGTACAGGAACCAGTCTTGATATCGCCTGTGTCATACGAAGGCACATTCTTCATGATGGAGATTGCAGTTTTTGTCTGAATTTGATGGGTCCAAATTACTCTAATTTTCTGTCCTAGTAATTATGCCTCATAACCCTTGAGCTGAGGATTCATTGCAGGAAATGATTAAGCTTCTCTCTATTTTTCCCACTAAATTTTTATGGTGAATTTTGAAGTTGTGAATCCAAAGTAGTCCTTAGTTTCACTCTCCTTAATTTGCAATGAGCATCACTCTGTAGACTTCAGAGTTAGTGTTTTGAGAGTTAGACAAGCAGAGGAGACACAGTCATTGTGTGTACTCGTGGTGTGCATGTGGTGGTATTTATGTGCATTTACTGTTAATATTGAACTGGAATGAGTGTATAACATATAATTCTTATGCTGGTAATTAATAAAAACCAAGCAATTGCTTTAGTGTCTAAAAGCTGAAAGGTGTGGAATAATTGTGAATTACCCCAGTTTCAGTAGAAGGAAGGCTTGCAATATTTACTCTTCTTTCTTTACTTATTATTTTCTTTTCCTTGTGAATTTCCCCAGCATGCAGTTTTCTGATGGTGAACATTTAGCATGAATTTGCTGGTTGACAGCCGGCTGAAAATGAGCCAGCAGTGTGCCCAGGTGGCCAAAAAGGCCAATGGCATCCTGGCCTGTATTAGGAATAGTGTGGCCAGCAGGAACAGGGAGGTCATTCTTCCCCTGTACTCGGCACTGGTGAGGCCGCACCTCGAGTACTGCGTCCAGTTCTGGGCCCCTCTGTTCAGGAAGGACATCGAGACGCTTGAGCGTGTCCAGAGGAGGGCAACGAAGCTGGTAAAGGGCTTGGAACACAAGCCCTATGAGGAACGACTGAGGGAGCTGGGGTTGTTCAGCCTGGAGAAGAGGAGACTCAGGGGTGACCTTATTGCTCTCTACAACTTCCTGAAAGGTGGTTGTAGTCAGGTGGGGGTCGACCTCTTTCACCAGGCAGCAGCTGACAGAACAAGAGGACACAGTCTCAAGCTGCGTCAAGGGAAATTTAGGCTAGATATTAGGAAAAAGTTTTTTACAGAAAGGGTGATAAAGTATTGGAACAGACTGCCTGGGGAGGTGGTGGAATCACCGTCCCTGGATGTGTTTAAAAAAAGACTGGATGTGGCACTCGGTGCCATGATCTAGTTGAGGTGTTAGGGCACGGGTTGGACTCGACGATCTTGAAGGTCTCTTCCAACCCATACATTCTGTGAATCTGTGAATCTGTAAATTAGTATTTTTGCCTGTATCCAAATGAATGAGTATAGAATAAAAGTTCAGATAGTTCCATATAAGGCAAAGTTTTGTGAAGAGAAACTAGACTTTCCTCAGTTATCCTGGGAAACACAAAAGGGAATCTGTTTTCTCAGTAGAATATATCTTGCATGGTATAGGAGGGCTGTAAAAAAATGGAAGAACATGTAAGAAATACATCTGCCACCTTGAAATGAACTTCTGTTGCTGACTTTGTGCAAATCACCTCCAGACAGTAGCCAGCCACCCTCCTTGCCTCTTGTCCTACTTCTCATCTCATAGTGCTACTAGTATTATTTGTAAATGGATTGCTGTAGCTTTAAAATACATTAATATTATCACAGTTAAATACAGTTTTCTATGCCTACAAGGTACTAATCTGCTTAGGGTTCTGGTTCTTTGGCTGACACAGTAAGTAACGTGCCATAGGATGGCAACTTCCTTGGTGTCAATCATGTCTGAGTAAAAACCACTGCAAGGTCTATACCAGCTTTTTTATTCAGTCTGACCTTGAGTTCTCACTTGAAAATATTTGACAGTGACGTGCGCTTTTTTGTTTGTTTGTTGGTTTTTAATATCCATGTCTATTGGAGATACTTTTGTAGCTGAAGTCCATTCTAACTTTCCATTCAACTACCTCTCATCATGCATAACAACCTCAGTAGCACCAGCCAAAAACCTGGATTGTGCTGGGCCTGATTCTCATTTACAGTAAGATCCTTACATGTCTTTCTAGCTAGATAAAGAACCTTCATATTTTATATAGTATATAAATTACATATGATGTTCACTTAAAACGTAGTATAAATAAATATAGTGATTTGCACAAGCATTAAGGATGTCATACACTGCCAGAACTCAATGTGAATGAGTTCTTGATATAAACAAGAATCAATCCCCTTCTCTCCTCCTCCTAATACATCCATTATGTTGGAGATATTTTGTGGTTTTGTTTAAAGAACATTTTTTCATTTCCCTCAAAAATAGTTAAACTACTAAAGGTGCAGGTGAATATCTTTCCTTTTGTTTCCCATTTTCCTTATTCCACTGCACTTGAGGTATACAAATGATGCTGTGAGATAAAACTGAATTGTATGGGCAGAAGGAAAAAGATCTGAAAGAAAGCTTTACTTCCCTGTGGAGCAGTGAGAGACTGACCTCATGTGGTGTGAAACCAAAGCTGCCAGGGGAAGTTCAAGGATAAAATTGAATAAACTGAGCATCTTCGGAAAATTAATTTTTGTCATGCATTTCTGATTTTTTTGGGATGTTGTACTACTTAAAAATTTTTAGTCTGGATAGTCTGTAGTCTGATTGCTAATAAGAAGTTGACTGGTGTCCATATTCCCAACGACATTTTTGTGTCCCAAAAGGGATGCTCTAACAAGCTGACCCCAAGACAGTGGTCTATGAGCTGTGGCCCAGTTATCCTTACTGCTGCCTGTACATGATTTTAATTGAAATGAGTAGGAGTTTCATGTGAGCAAGTAACTGAATAATCAGTCTCGGTTTCTAAGGCCTTTCTGGCACTTCCCCAGCAACCTGCTCATTGTGCCTTCAGAGCCCTGCTCTGTAAAATGAAGACAGTGGTTAGGAAAATTATAAAGTGCTACTTTGCAGAATAGGCAGGGTGTTCCTAGTCTGTATACGTTTTACATGCATGAATAATATTAATAGTGGAGACTTCTGAGTCAGTTCTGTTGGCCTGATTCATCAGAATATATGGAAAGATCTAAGTATACAGATAACAAAAGGAGCCTCAGTTATTTTGAAAAGTCTCCTTAAACAGCACACATTTAGTTTCAAAGGATTTAGGGGGTATTGTGACTTAGGGACTCTCACAGGGAGAAAAAAGCAAAAAAAAAGTTTAAAAATCCTTAGGGAAATTCAGATGAACTTTAGAAACTCTGTCCCTATTCTGCAAAGACTTCTCTATATGCTTAATTGTACTGACCTAAATATCTGAAATAACAAAGGCCTTTAGTATTTTCTGCAAGTACTCTGAGTACATCTTCCAGATGACAAACCTTCCATTTTCTTCTTTACAGATCCTCTTGGAACCAGGGGTGATACAGGATGTCCTAGCAGCTGGGAGTCATTTGCAGCTGCTGGAGCTTCTCAGTTTGTGTTCTCACTATCTCATTGAGGTGAGGCTTTTTGGCCTGATCAGCTGTTTCTGTTTGGTACACTTTTGTTTCAAGCCTAATTTCAGTAGGAGACTGTTAGTGCAATACCTGGTGTAATCTAAATGGCAAAAACTGGATTTCAGGAGATCTGAATTTTGAGTGTAATTTGGGTTTCAGTTTATGGTAGATGCTTTATCCCTCCATCCATTTTGTCCATTTCATTCCTGAAAGAAATTGTTATAAACAAGTCCGGATATCAGCAAAAAATTAATCCGCGTTTATTAATCCGCAGCTGGGAACAGGGGATGGTGGACAGTCCACCATCCCGCTCGACAAAACAGACAAAAAAATGATCCAACAACAGCCCTCGACCACACAAAGCTCACCCCTCTCAATCCAACACAACCACCCAAAAAGCCCGCCCCCTTGCCACGAGGTCCCCTTTTTATATCCCAGTCCAATCTCCCAAAAGTCTTGGTCCCAAGTATCCGCTTCCTGCTTGTTCATCCTTTCCAAGGCTCCATGGGACATGTAGTTCTCCCTCCTAAGGCAGCTACTGGGTCTGTGCTTTGATGTCGTGTCTCCTTTCTGCCTGCTGTCCGTCTCTCCTGTAGTTCCATGAAATACACAGTCCTCCTCTGGGGCAGCAGCCAAACCTGTATATTGCTTAGACATACTCAAACACTTTATTAGTTGACATACTTTGCATTGAACTGAATCCTTTTTAATGTTTTTAACACAAGAATGGTCCACTGATTGGTATCAGCACATGGGAGTTAGATTCCCTCTTTTACCAGGGAATTTGCTTTCTTCTACCTCAGTGTACCAAATGTGAAGATATTTCTCTATTGGGATCATGAGTATTGTGACAAATTCAGATGTGTAATCCTTGTTCACAACAGAATATTGATGTGTATTCCAGGGCACTACAACCTCTTACTGAAGGAATAGGGCTTATTATAATGGTGCCTTATTCTCAACTGGCCTCATGCCCATAATGCCGATGTCTTTATGAAACAAAAAATGTGAGTTGCGGTGAAGTTTTTTTTGTGCTTGGCTTGTATAGGAAATGGCTTACGATGATAGCAAGAACATGGCTGGATGGGTATCTGTGAAAAGCCTTCTAAAAGTAAAATGGCAGTAGCAGTTCTACAGAGCCGCTTCCTCCTCTCGGTAACTTTTCAGTACTGTTTCTGAAATTGGATGTGTTAACTGCATCTGGGCAACACTTGGGCACGGAGATGCACATCAGCACAGTGCTCTTGGTATGCACTTGCCTTCCAACAGCGTAACTGCCTTTGAACAGTTGGAGTGTGCTTGGCAGCACGCTGAGCTACTGAGTACCAGGGGCATGCAGGATCTCGTGTTAAGAACTTCAGGATGTACTTGAAGGCTCTGTGTCTTACAGAGAAAGAATCTGTTCTTTGAGTGTTAGCCTTAGGAAACCCTTCAAAATGTATGTTCAGATAATAAGGAGGTATTAATCAGTGCATTATAAATTGATTAGAAAGTTAAAGGAGCTGGCAAACTGCTGCAATTGGTATAATTTTTTTTTTCAGGAATGCAAGGAGGAATTTAATTTTTCTGAGAAAATAAACATGGATTGTAATAGGAAAGATGGTTGGTCTGAGAAATAAGAACTGTGAGATACCAAATAAGCCACAAAACCATTTGACCTACTAATTGACAGGCAGGCATAGGAAAGGGTTACTGTAATGAGAAAGATATAAATCTAACACTCGTAGTCATACCATGTATTTAATGGTCCCCAAACAAACCAGTCAGTGTGAGTATGTCTGTGATGCTTATGTGGCTCTTACTTTGTCAGAAATTGAACTAAAGAGACTATTACAGCAAAGAAGCTACAGAAAATATTAAAGACTAGAAAAAAGACTGAATATTGTGCTCATGAAGCAGGGATGTGAGAGGACTGTAGGAAAAGAGCAGGTAAATGCTCAGCATAAATCCTTGTGCAAACTTTTTCTATTACCTGTGTTGAGTAGCCTCTGGTATTTGTAGCCCTTCCTTCAGCACCATCTTAATACTTTCAATCCCAAGGCCATTGCAGGGGAAAGACAGACAACTACGGAGTTATCAGTATCTTGTCTTTAATGTGCACGCTATGGTCAATTATTTAGGAATAGATTGCTAATGAACTAAAAAATAAATCAACCCCAAAATCACACTAGCCCCATTAAAAAACCCAACACTCTGGAGTTAGTAAACATTTCTTCCAAATTACTCTGTAATTAACAGAGCAGTGAAAATTCTCTAGACATGAGAGACATAGAAACCTTTAGGTTGGAAAAGCTCTTTAAGATGAAGTCCAACTGTAAAAAAACTTGCAAAAGAATCAGAGGTGTTTTAATTCCTCTCCTGCTAATGGTTTTCCTGTTGCTCTCATGTCTTTAGATGCATTTTGTCTAAAGCATATGTTTATTTGCATGGTTTTTCTCTTTCTACAACTTAGAGATAACCATATCTTTCATGAGTCATAGAAACCACAGCTCTGTGGCCTGCAGTTGCTGTAGGATGTGTGAAAGATGTGAAAAAGCACTGTTGTGCTCTGAGTAGTGTGCCAGGGTAAGACAGCTGGAGGTATACTGTTGTAAAAATTAAGAGGAAGTGGGACCCAGTGTTCAGATTTACAGTAGTGGAGGTAGGGAATAAGGTAGTGGATGAAGGGTAGGGGAAAAAGAGAGGAGAGTATGTGTTGGAAGACAGAGAGCAGTGCTAGTTCTGTAAACTATATTTGAATCAGGGTGTCATCATAAAAGATTAGAATCTGCGTGCACATCTGTGGGGTGGCTGTAGCTTATATCATGTTGGGATTTAGGCTGTATTTTTACAGTATTTTTTTTTTTTATCAAGTTCACCTTAGCAAGGCATATCTGTAGACAGATTTGCAGTCTGAATAGATCACAGTAAGAATTTACCTGTCTTGTTTGTTTTGTACAGTTGCAGTCCATGCAAGTAATCAGTCTTGAGTAGTTGCTGTAAGTCTTTTTAACAGAGGGCAACAAGGTACTGGTCAACAAGATTAAGTCCGTGATATCTTTCAGGGTCCAAACTAATTATAACAATATCTGGTTTTGTTCCACATATTATTGTGTGACTTTAAAAAATACCTCTTGCCTTACATAGTACTATCTGCAAATAAAATGCAAGTAGTTAAAGAAGGCTTCCTTAAAGCCACTTATCCTAGCTGCAGTTGGTAACTGGGGTGTCTTGTCACCCCACGCACTGTGATACAGATGCTGGAAGTGGAGTAGTGCTTGCCCTTTCTCTTCTTTCTGATGAATGAGAATGCCAGTGTTCTTCATTTGCAATGCTACTGAATCACTTTCGTGCTGCTTTGAGTTGTTGAAATATCATGAACTTAGCTTAGTTTAGCCTAAATTCAGGAAATGCATTGTGTGGGATCTAGCTGTCATTTATTGTTGTGTAAAGATGACAGAGTTTTAACTTGTTAGGATTATCTTTAACTGTTTTGATTAGACCAAGCTTTTCCTGTATGAGTGCTGCTCTTATTGTTAGCACTTGTTCCAGCTCTTCTCTAGATATTCCAGCTTGTCAGCTTATTGGAACTGTCTTGAACAGTTTCATCTCTTCTTGATACTTTTATCTGGGACCTGTAATAATTCCATGCATTTCAATAAGGAGGCTTTTTTTTTGCTACAAATGCAATTGGCATTGCCCATTCATGTATCAGTTTCAAGGCACATTGGTACTCTGTGAGTTTCCCAAGAGTACTGTACTGATCTGATTCATCTAAGATGATTGCTGAAGTATCTGATTGTCAAGAATTCTTTGTAGTGCACTGAGGACAGAGTAATTTCCAGCCAATGCTGACTTTTATATTGACTAGTCTTTAAGGAATTTCCTCGTGGTTGTCTCAGAATAAACAAAATGTTATTTTGACTATGGCCGATCCTCTTTCTTACAGACCAAACAGCTTAGAGATTTTTAATTTCTTGATGAATCTCAGAAAGATTTCTATAACAAATTGTTAAAATTGCATTTATGGCAATTTTTAAAGAGTTCTTAATCAAAGGAAAGACAGGAAGAAGAAGAAGAGGAACATTTTCTCCCCACCCTCAATTAGGTAATGCAGTGGAGGTTTCTGACAACACTGCTAATTTATTAAATGCATTTCATCATCTATAAACTTCTCACTATCAAATGTTCTGTAGCATCTAATGTTGATTCAACATTTTAATTTGAAAACTCATGCTCATTTTAGATTGATAATTTACTAGTTTTTATTTTAAAACAGTGGTAAATCATATTTTCTTTATTTGCAAACAAGAGAGATGTCCAAGTATTCCTTACTTTAGGTCTTAATTCCAGCTTTGTGTTGTGCAGACTTCTCCCCCCATATCAATTTCATATCTTGAATTATAATAATTCCACAACCTCTGTTGTTTGGGGGTTTTGTTTCTAGCTTCATTTGTGGAGGGGGACTCTTCTGAAGCATGCTGATGTATTTTATTTGAGATACATACATATTCATGAATCTCTCATGTCATCTGCATAATTCTCAGGTACATTAAACATTGAAACAAGGCGTGTAAGCGCGCACATCTGTCTCAGGCTGAACAAACGGTAAGGCAATGAGATTTTTCTTAACTGCTACAGAGGTGTGGGAGAGCTAAAGACTTGAACTTTGTGTACCTTCAGCGGCACTAAGGTCTGTGATCACTCACACAGCATTTGCTGGCAGCGTGCACATTCAATTCTCTTAGATTCTTGTTTCCCAAGTTCCTCCTCCGGGTCAGAGTGATTGTCAGTTTTGGCTGAGGTTTTTCAAGGGAGGCTAATGCAGAGAGCTGCAGCCAATAGGCAAACTTTGAAATAAAATGGGAATGGGTTATCTGAATATCTTCTTTCCCTTTTAAAAGTGGACCATATCTGTCATATGACATTGGAAAAGCAAGAGATAGCTAGTTAAAGGCATTAAAAGTGATGGACATCTGAGACTGGACTTTTTAAATGGAACTGTAGAGAACATGGTATTAGATAGTATGTTCGTGGTGACCTCTTTTGCACTTTAAAGCTTGTTAATGTTTTTCTGAAAGATACATGACAACTTTATTCTTATGCAAGAGAATAAATGTGTTAAAACATTTATTCAGAACATTAAAATGTTAGTTTCATAAGTATGTATGAGTTACATAACTGGTTGTAGATCTAAGAAGTTTGTCTTTTTCCTCAACTGTTTGTTTGTGTATTCAGTACCAGAGAGCCACAAACTGCAAATTATTTCAACAATAAAAGAGTCTTAATAAGGAGGGAATGCTATTGAGAATAAAAGTTTTTAATGGAATTTCCTTCTACTGATCAACATCAGCTTAGTATTGTGTGGGTAGTAATTGGTTTTTAAACCGGAGGTTGATTTCCACTGGTATTCAGGGATCTGGGATATTGGACTGTCTGTAATTGAAATCTTAAAGCTAAGTGATTTTTCTGTATATTCAGAAGGACAATATTTTTTTTTTCAGTGGAATTCTATGTACATCCTGAATTACATTGAAGGTACAANCATATATCCCTTTAATTTTCTGCTGCCAGATCAGGCACTTTTTGTGAAGAACAAATTTATTTACACACTGGACAGAGTCTGAGATATCATTTATGTTATGTTTATTTGTTGGATAGTGGCATAGCTTCAGTATAGACTTATTTGAAGTGACTGTCATTGTATTTAATGTTGGAAATGATTTCTCATTCTCACAGTTCCTAGGAGGAGCAGGTATAGTAGACATGAGCAGTGATGATCCTGATTGCCACTGAAGTTACTCTGACTTGTAAAAACTGTTCTCGGGATCCTAAATGTTTCTGTGTCAAGTGAACTAGAATATTTGATGCCAATTTTCCCATTAGTTTTAAGTGCGTTACGTTCCCTGCTAAATGGTAAATGTACCAGATTACTTTTTAGAAACTTTATTACATTAAATGGAACTCTGCTACAGGTATATCTGCTTGCTTGCTACTGATGTAAGTCATGCCATCTTTAAAGAGAGCTAATTTAAGCTAAAAAGAATATTTTAGGTGAGTGATTAAAATAAGCCTAAACACAGCATTGTACAACAGCAGTCAACTGGAATTTTCTTGGAACTGCCTCTGTACTGTTGTGCTCTGGATCCTTGTATACAAAAGCAGGCAGTGAGCAGGATCAGATGTGGAATAAAAAAATAAGATTAATCAATTCACAAATGATAAAATAAAGCCTCCTGTGATAATTCATGATAATAATTGAAGCAGGCAAATTGTGTTGGGTAGGGCCATTTGATTTTTAACCTTCTATTGTGATGGTCAATTTAGGCTTATAAAACAAATTTTTTTCACGGTGTAAAAATGCCTAATGATCTGAATCTTTTCTTCTTCTAATTTTAAACTGTTTGAATGTGTTGTACATGGAAATATGTTACTGTTTTTAAGCTACAAACGAATTTGTGTGTGGAATTAAATGGAGGAGTGTGCATGGTTTATGTATGTGAGTAGGCCAGACCTTCAGTGCTGTTTATTTTCCTTAAACCCAGCTTCTCCATTTGGAACAGTGCCAATGACAATCCCAACTTTCACTAAGATACACTCCTTCAGAGATGAATTAATTCGTACACTAGAGATTGAGAGCATCACCTTTGTATTGCTAGAAGCCCCAGATCAGGTGGGATTTTAGCTCCTGGGTTTTTCATGTAGAGCAAATTAAGCTGCTAGAAAGAAAATCTAAAGGTCATCTAGCAACCAAGGCTTGCTTTTTTTAACTAATACTGAGTTTTTAATCTAAGTACATGCATGCACACTCTGCACACTCCCCTCAATCCCCCAGAATTAGTCACCACCAGAAAACTTAAGTCTACCAACTTTATCCTGTGGTGAAGTAACCTTCCCATGCTAAGAATAAAAAGTAGACAAAAATAATGTTGTCTTATGTTTTCTGGTTTTAAGTGTTGCACAACCTGTTGTTGCTGTGCTAGCCTGCTATTTTTTGAAGGAGGAAGTTTTGTCAGCTGTTGTCATTGAGCTATTGACATTCATTAGAAAAGTTCTTGGACAAAAGTCAGAAATAACTTTGGGAATTTTTCTCTGCTATCTCTTTAATGTACTGATACATTACAGAGATAATGATCTATATATGTGAAATATGAATGCACTAGTGAGGATTCCAACTTAAAATGGGACTCAGGAAAAAAAATGATGGTGTTTTTCTCAATTTTTCAGTTGGTGTCAGTGAGGAAAGTGAAAATATACCAAAGTGACAATACCCAGTCACTTTGAATCCCATTCTTACTGCAGTCCACTTGCTGCTATTTATCTGCAATGTGAATTGAAATGGATGATGGATGTGTAAAAAAAATGATGCTGCAACATCTAGGTTAACTATTGCTGGCAAGATCAAAGCTCCCAGGTAGTCTAGTCAGTAGTATAGGTACACATTGCCAGTCCTCTGCAGTGAAGTTACAGGAGAGGTCACAGTTTGGAAAGAGGCAGTTAGTGCTGTATCTGCCATCTCTTTGCAGATTCTGTCAGGAAGGGAGAGCAGCTTTGGCATGTTTTTTAAATAGGAACAGAGAAACTGTATTGCTTCATGGTTTCCCTCCCTGCCCTTCTCATGTTCTGGCCAGTGTGGCCTCTTTAGATGACCTTTCAGTCCACCAGTCCTTGGAAGATTTCTGCTTTTGGAATCTTCCCAGTATTTTTATGAAGCTGTAAACAGGGGCTGATGAATGCCAAAATGCTTAGTGTACAAAATTCTTCTTTGGTTTTATTACTGATCAATAGTAATGTTTTATGTTTTCCCTGTCCCTCCTGGTCCCCAGTGTATTTCAGTTTAAATTCTCCTTACGAGTTGATGCAGTTTGGATGCATGAGCCCCCAAAATGGTAGTATTTGTAACTGAGTACTGCAGCTATCCTTATCTACTGGTGTTCTCAGCGACATGTCCACTTAGAAGTCTGGAAGGAAAATTTGTTTATTGCAAAGATGACGCCCAGGAGGCAGACTGCCTGAGCTGGACTTGAAATAAGGCAGTCGGGGCCCTTCCTCCCCGAGCCTGGGCAGCAGGTGGCAGTGTGAGTCCGTAACAGTTTGAGGAGAGAAATTCAAGCTAAAATCAGAAAAAATGAAAAGAAAAATTATTTATTTTTACTCTGTATTAGTCTTCTGACCTAATCAGTAAAAAAGTCATTATTCACACAACACTGGGCAATATGCATTGTAATTTTTAACAAATAATAGGAAACTGTTAATGTTTTCACAGGAAATACAGTTCTGTCTTGTGCAGCAATGGTCATTTATCACTGCACTTTGTGAAATCACTCATTTGTTCTAATTTGAATGTAAATGACTCTAAGGTTTTACAAATAAGGTGACAGACTCACATAAATGTAATTGCAGGGTTCATCTCTCTCTTTTTATATATCACTCATTAAGTTATGAATTAAATACATCGTATTAAACCAGGGGCATGTCCAATGATGATATTGTAATGGCAAATTACTCTATGCTATTAGAGGTGTATTTTTTATTCATGGACATTAATTTGTCATTAAGCGGCATTAGTTTAGCACTTTTATGTGGAAGACGTGACCTGAAAGAGGAGACTTACAGCTCTAATGTGAAAGAACAGGAATATAGGCACCAGACATAGAGAGGGATTTTTTTACCTCCTGTAAAGAAGCAGAGGGAAATTTTACTTAAATTTGCTTTGATCTAAAGCACTTCGAGTTGTGTTAAGCCATTTTAGAAAAGGTATTTCTGAAACAAAAAATGCTTTGATTATAAAGTATTTACAATATGGGAAAAGCCAGAATGCTAAGTACGAAATGGTGACTATAAATCATTTGTAACCTATGAACCTGAAGAGAACATTGGGCTTGAAGTGAGTTACAATCTGATTTTATCTCAGAAGTATCACTGTGGTAGAGAGCTAATTCTTCATCTTTTCTTTCCTCTGTACTTGCTTACCCAAAATAGAACTGATTTTTTTTTCACGCTTCATTATGAAGTAAATATCTTTTACTTCTTGTCTACTTTGTAGTTTTAGATACACTATTATTATTTTCACAGGAGTCAGTTTCAAATTCTAAATGCAGTAGCAAAACCTTTCTTAAGAAAATGAATGAGAAAATTTATTACTTGATGGAATTTCAGAGGCAACTCAGCACCTGAAGTATTAAACTAAGGAAAATAGTGAATGATTCAGACTGCGCTGTCTTTAAAAGATGTCAAAAAGACCTTGTAAATTTTATTTTATTTTTTCGGTAAGTTTAATAGAAGAGCTTTTCAAAGCCTTGTTTATTTTATGGTGAAGATGGACTGAAGCAATGAGAATCCAAATTGATACATTCTCCAGTTAGGCAGTATTTGCATTTTAGTCTTTTTTGTAGACCATATCTCATTAAAGGCAAAAGAAATCCGGACTTGATACAAACCTATGTGTAGTGAATTTGATACCCCGCCCCATCATATTTTATGTTTTTCTGATGGCTTAATCATCATTGTTTGATCCATCTATCTGAACTACTTACAACAACTCAACTAATTGTGCTAGTTAAGAAGGAAGATTTCTAAGGAAAATTATCTGAGCCCAAGTTATACATAAATAGTTTCAGAAATGGAAGTACTCCAGATTATCATCTCTCTTTAACTACTGTTAGATAGTATTTCAGTACTTAATAGAGAAACATTTTTTTTCTAAACCATTTATGAGTATAGGGGACCACAAAGAAAGTTCCATGTCAGGCTGTTGATGTTTTCCAGTAGATCTCGTAGCAGCAGTAAATGAAACAGCATTTTAGCACGTTCCATCATTTATGGTATTTTGTTTGCAAAACTGCATGAGTAGAATTTGTATTTTGCTTCAGAATAGTGATGTAGACTAACTCTGTTTAGAACAAAGACACTCTTTCTGTCCAGGGCCTTGAACCTAGAATGAATATAAATGTATACGTACTGTAATGACTCAGAGAATCTTTAGCCAATATGTAATCAGAGCTTTGAAAGTTATAAATTGTCCTAATTCATCTCACTAATTCTAAAAATTAAAGATCCAAGTCTAAAGATTAGTGGCATCAACGACTTTATTAACCATCAATAATGTCCTGCAAGTGTGTTATTTCAAACATGAAAAACATGAGAAATGTCTGTAACTTCATTTGCCCATTTTCTTGTGTAATGTATTCAAAACATCTGTTTATTAATTTGGAGGAAGTTGTTGCTAAATTTCTCATCTGTTGAAACAGAGTTTTACAGAATTTGTGATTTGTATCACAGAGTGTGTCTAGCTGTATAGGCAGCATTAAATCTTAAACCAGGACTTTTATTTACAGTTCAGTAGGAACTGAACTGGTAACACGTGGAATTCTTTCTATGGTAATTTTTATTGGCATTGTTGTGTCCTCTGGATTAGAGAGGTAGTGATACAACTGGCTGAACTTGTCTTGTAAATACTTTGACCTTTGTTGTGAAAGTTCTCAAACCTATACAATGGGTTTTTTTTTCTAAATTCCATTTCAGTGTTTTCTCCTTGTTTATTGCAGGTGGTACCTATTCTAGTTGTATAGGTAAAAGGCCTTGAATTTCCATAGCATCTCAGCACACCTGATTATCACGGGGAAAGTATTGTAGTAATCTCAAGTATGTTCAGTTGCCAGCGGTCACTGGGATTGGAATTCCAACTGACTTGAGATGGCATGTTGTGGACATGAAAAACACCAGGGGGACAGGCCTACTGTCATACACCATGCCCCAAATAACTGCTTATATGTGCTTGTACTTGGTTTTGCTTGCCTCTCACTATTTTTACTCATATTTTCAGCATTACTATCTTCATGGGGAACTGAAGTATGTAGGAAGTTTATGCATGCAATGGTGATGTCCAGGACCCCCGAGACTGCTATTGAAAGTTTACTGTAACCAAACACTTGAAATAATTTCACTACCCTAGGTACCGTTATGAGTCTTAACTTCCATTGCATTCCTAATCAATTCTAGACTCACATAGCACCATTCAGCCCTGGACCAAAACTTGAACAGGTTAAAGAACTTGTTGAAAAGGAGCAAAACAAGTAGCAAAAATGATCAGTGTGTGTGTAGTGAATATTTTGAAGTGCGGGAAAACAAACAATATTAGGCATATGTAACCTTTTATAGGCTCTTTGTAGGGTTTTGCTTATAAGTGTGGTTGAAGTCTTTGGAATTTGAATGTTTTAGCAACATTTCTTACTGACATTTGTATTTTAAAAAGACTAACTTTTATAACATTGCATGGAATAATTATTGGCTAAAAACTTTTTCAGTAAGCTATAGTTAATTTTTAAGAGCAGTGACTGCTCTGCAGAAGTACATTCTCTTTGAAGCAACTGGGCTATGTCCCATCTTTAAATGCCCTTCCAATGTTCTGTGAAAGAGTGTCACAGGATGAGTGAGGTTGGAAGGTGCCACAGTGGGTCATCTGGTCCAGCCTCCCTGCTCAAGCTGGGTCACCCTAGAGCCTATGGCACAGGATTTTGTCCAGACAATTCTCAAATATTTCCAGGGAGGGAGACTCCACAACTTCTCTAAGCAACCTGTTTCAGTGCTCAGTCACCTGTACAGTAAAGAAGTTCTTCCTCATATTCAGATGGAACTTCCTGTGCATCAGTTTGTGTCTGTTGCCTCTTTCCCTCTGGCTTGGCACCACCAGGAAGAGCCTGGCTCCATCCTCTTGGCACCGTCCCTTCACATATATTGTTGAGGTCCCCTCTCAATCATCTCTTCTTGAGAATGAACAGGCCTGGTTCCCTCAGCCTTTCCTCATAACAGAGATGCTTCAGTCCCCTAAACATTTCTGTAGCCCTTTGCTGGACCCACTCCAGGAGTTCCACATCTCTCTAGCACTGAGGAGCCCAGAACTGGTCACAGCTCTCCAGATGTGGCCTCAAAAGGGCTGAGTAGAGGGGCAGGATCACCTCCCTCGAGCTGCAGGCAATGCTCTTCTTAATGCACCCCAGGACACTGTTGGCCTTCCTGGCCACCAGAACACTGCTGGCTCATGGACAGCTTGCTGTCCACCAGGACTCCCAGGTCCTCCCACTGTTGGTTCTCTTGATTCTATTGTCTTTAGAGGGACATGGTGGAGAAGTGCCTTTCAAACTCTTTAGGATTGAGATCTTGGCAAGTATCTGTAGTTGTGAACACCTAGAAACTGGGCCTACAATGATCTATTCAGATTTTAAAGGTGGTGTCTTTAAAGTGAAATCTTGAAGTCAGTGAGAATTTTGCCATTTGCTTCTCTTAAATATATGGTGCATTGATTAAATGTTCTTCCCTTTCTGTGGAAATAAAAGGCTTTATGCTAAAGCAAGGGATTCTGACTGTAAGCTGTTTGAGATTTCGGAGTGAGGGATTGAATTCTTTTTTATTCTTGGTAAGAACTGCTAGAAGCGAATGAGCAAGAGTCATCATGATCTTTGAAGGCTCATACATTCCTGCTGGTGCTTGGCACCTTCAGCAGGGTAAACATGCACATGTATTAGTTTTGGGAGGACTTGTGACTTGTTTGGCACTACTGAAGGTCAGATGTAGGAAATCAAACTGGATGTTGAGCCAAGGCCCATTTTTTACGTTTGGCCTCCACCCTTTCCAGGTTTTCTAGTTTTGAAAGTCAGACTTACAATGATTTCTGACTGAAAGAATGATAGGTGAATCCCAAGTCAGTAATGCTTAAAATATGCTTAGCCTGGAAAAAAAAAGGAGGCTCAGGGGACACCTTATCGCTCTCTACAACTCCCTGAAAGGAGGTTGTAGCCTGCCAGGGGCCCATCCCTGCTCGCAGGCAACCAGCAACAGGACAAGAGGACACAATCTTAAGCTGTGCCAGGGGAAGTTTAGGCAGGACATTAGGAAAAAATGCTTCATAGAACGAGTGATTTGCTGTTGGAATGGGCTGCCCAGGGAGGTGGTGGAGTCACTGTCCTGGAAGTGTTTAAAAAAAGACAGGATGTGGCACTTAGTGCCTTGCTGTCATGGACAGGGTGGTTCATAGGTTGGACTCAATGATCCCAAAGGTCTTTTCCAACCTAGTTAATGCTGTGATTCTGTAAATACAAGCAAACTTCTCTTGATCCTCACATGTACTGATTTGGTTTTTTTAATTCAGTGGTTCTTCCAGATTTTTAAAATTCTTTTACTTTTCTTCCCATTTATGGCCTACCACTGTCCCTTTTAATGCTGTTTACCTCCTAAAATCAGTTCTGATTACTACATAGTAAACCTACTAATAACACAGCTCCTAGTTGTGGGAAAAAGAGATGTTCTTTTCACTAAATGAATCTGGGGAAGGAAAGTTGTAGGGAGTTTTATTTTACTAGGGTATAATGCCTATAACAATGCACATTGCAGATGTTTTGCTGATATATTGAACTGTATACATAACTTAGAATTCTGTTAAAGTCAGTGAAGACAGGAATTATCTAACTATTGGAGCACTGGAGTGGGTTCCAGGCATCTGAGGTTCTGTTCTTTGTATATTCTGCATCATGGGAAATCTTTTAAATTATTCTTCTACTTCTCCTTTTTTCCTCTGGAAAATGAGACTTTTCCTTTGTTTAGTGCTATGAGCAACAAAAATAAAAATCTTAGTGATTTTTGAGCTGACGTCAGATACTGCAGGAGCATAGAGGTACCTGAACAAATAACAGTTTTCCAAATAAAATGAAAATGTTGCCTTTTTATCATTCACATACTTACAGTCAGGTTCTTTCAACTGCTGAGTACTCTCCTATCTTCCTGCAGCTGCAACAAGTCTCTTGCTTTTGAGAGGAATGAGAAACCATTATAACCCCAGAGATCAAACTGCACAAATGTTTCCTTCTTTACCTGTACAGACAGTTGCCAAAAAGTCTTTTACTGCAGTCATTTTTTTTTTAATGCAGAGCTGCAAAATGTATGTAATCCCATGAAGCCAATGCAAACAGTCCTGTACTTTCTAGTTCCATGTCCAGGGTAACTCTGATCCTACATTCACGCACCAGAAACTATTTTCTGAAAATTTAGTCAGAGCTTTTTTTCTTTCATATATTCTCTCCATGTTATAAATATCTTTGCTTAAGATCAAATCCTCCAGGAGTCTTTCTCTGAAAAACTAAGTTGAGCACCTGAAATCCTGCGAGGTTGGTTTTCCAACCAGTAGTAGTTAAGTATCCTTAAAGTTTGGACTTTAGAACTGGGACCAATAATTGAGGAGTAGCTTTAAAATATAATGTTCAAGCAGCAAGAGGGTTTGGTTTTTTTATTGGGCAGTACTGGGTGTGCATTTTAGGACATGAGCTTTTTTTTTTTTTGCCGCAGCACTGTTCTGAGAACTGATGTTGCTGTTTATGACTGCTTCTTAGTGCCTCCTGATGGCTTGTCAGTGTTGTTCCAAATAGAGCCTGGTATATTTTCTATGTTATATTACTGGTTCCCAGATAGATATAGGTATAGATATACCCATACTTTTTTTCTCTTTTTTTCTTTTTTAAAAAATTACTTAACTAGGAAAGCCTGAAAATACTCAGGCTGTCCTAGCAGTCTTCTGCAGAATCTGCAGACAAAACTTAGCATTCTCTACTTCAATTAAATTGTTAACAGTATTGGATCAAAATTGATTCCTTGAGGATTTTGTTGGAAAAAGTTGCACTGCTCTGCAAGCTACCATTATTGACTTCATTTTGAGATTGAACATATTTGTCATTGAGCAAATCTTTGATCCGCCTGAGATGCATCCTACTAAAAGTATGTGATATATAAAATTTATGAAGCATAACACACAAATTTCTTTAATTCTCCTTGTGTTAAGCGTGTCCCATTTTATAATACTACTATTTTTTGTAAACTTGGAAAACTGAGCTCTTCTGAGGTTTCAAAAAAATAAAGTTCCCCTACTGATACCTTAATCCTTTCACACAAAGTCAAATGTTAATAGATAGCTCGGGTGATGTGATTCTTATAATGCATTAGGAAGTACTGATTTCAAATTGTGACCCTTTCTGCTTTGTCTATCAGTTACACTCATTATTGTGTTATCCTGCACTGGATTCCGCCTTTCTGTAGATGGAATATCGCATGCTGCCTTAAAATTCTAAGGAAGTTTTGTTGCTTTGGGTTTTGCAAATATTTCTGAGACTTGAATTTATCTGTGTTAAATAACCTGTTATTCCACATATTTTAGACAATTTGTTTCATTCTCTGGTGTTATTAGATGATCAACTCACTACAGCTACCCTTTTCCAATTCTTAATTTTTAGATGTGTCTGTTGGCTTTGTAATCCTTAAGCATTCGGTGACAGGCTGTTGCCTGAAAAGGTTTTTAAGAAAAGTGGCCCCTTGCTGGGCTTAATACAGAGCACATGTATACATCAATGAAATGTTCCAGAAATAAAATGTCATAAAAAGATTATGAAACTATTGTTTGAATCATATTATATATTCTTTATACATTAACATCCTCCTTATTTATTCCTAGAGTGTTAACATTAGTATATTGATAATTCTGAATATGCTCCCTTTTTGTTGTTTAGTGTAATGTTTTGAGCTGTGAATGTTGCCTTCCTTTTGTTAGTTAGCGACTATGATGCTTTTTATCAGACTTCATCATTTTTCATTTACATGTATGCAGAGTAGTTGGAGGAAAACTATCACTCATCCTCCTCAAGAAGCCATGTCTTCTCTGAATTGTGATTCTAAATCTCCTGCTATATTCTAGTACTGTTTGCCTCTTGTAATCTCTGGGATTCTTGTCTGGATTTGCTCTCTTGTTCTTTGGTCTGGGTTTTTTTATGCTGTGGCCTCACCAGTGCTGAGTACAGAGGGACAATCACTGCCCTGGTCCTGCTGGCCATGCTATTTTTTATACAAGCCAGGATGCCACTGGCCTTCTTGGCCACCTGAACACACAGCTGGCTGATGTTCAGCTGCTGTCCACCAGCACCTCCAGGTCCTTTTCCACTGGGCAGTTTTGCAGCTACTCTGCCCCCAGCCTGTATTGCTGCAGGGGATTGTTGTGGCCAAGGTGCAGGACCCAGTACTTGGTCTTGTTGAATCTCATACTGTCGGCCTCAGCCCACCGATCCAGATAGAATTTGAAACAAGTCTTAAAAAAATCATTGAAATAATTTCACCCCAGTAACTGCTGTGGAACAGGATGATTACAAGATTTGTTACTCAAATATAGAAAGAAATTAAAGAAGTGATTGGAAAATAGTTTCTGAGCAACCTCAATAGAAACTATTACATCATAATTCCTGTTTATAATATGTCGTATTATTTCTGTCGTGCCTGGCAGACTGAGTGGCTGGTGTTGTGTCTCACTTGAGCACTAAGTTTACAGAGAATTTTCATGTATTAAATCATATGATGACTTTGAGCTACTAATGTGATGGGATCAAGAAAAAGGCAGTTTGACTTTTAAGATATTTCATAACAAGGTAATTTATAAAGCTAAGGAAGTATTAATGCTACTTTACAAGGTATGGTGAAAACTCAGGAGTACTGGGAAGAGTTTGTCCATGCAGAAGAATTAGTGAAATCAAAACTGTGAGAGGTGTAGAAAAGGTCAGCTAAAATGATCAGGAAGGCCTATTTTACATGAGGAGATTAGAAGAGTTTGCCTTGTTTAGTTTAGCAAAATGAGGGCTGAGGGAGAATATCATTGCTTTCTGTAAATATATCAAGGGAGTAAATACTGAGGGAGGGAGGAGCAGGGAGAGAAACATTGTGCTGTTAAATCTGAAAGGTAATGTTGGCACAGAAACAAATGCATATAAGCTGTCTGAGCAAATTAAACTAGAAATTAGGAGATGGAGTCTCAAAATCAGCTGAGCCTTCTTGTAATAATAGTTGGGAACAAGATGGATCTTTCTTAATTTCTGATAAAGATGCCTTGATGAGCTTGTGGTATAGCAGAGGAATAGACCTCCACTCCTGTATTTTCACGGCCTTAAACTGTTACTACTCCTGTATTCACGGCCTTGAGCGGTTATGGGAGCATGTAACAAAAAAAAAGGAGTAGTATTGTACAGTCCTATTTTTCTTCTTCTTCTTCTGGTTTGTAATTATTTATTTTAGCTGGTACTCCTGTAAGCTTTGGCTTTCTAAGGGACAATACTTGCTCTTTCTGTGTTTGTCAATATTAGCCACAAAAACAAAAAAAGAGAACATTTACCATAAAAAATTACTGGTTGTTGATGCATTAGCCAAGTAGTTTTCAGCTTTCCACTTACACTGTAGTAAATCCAAAGAGCTAGCAAAAATATAAAATGATAAATCATCTGTAGAGGCTGTATTCTGTGATTTCTGCTGGAGTATAGAGTATATGAATGTGTATGAGACATGTTATTCCTCACAACATGTTTGAAGAAAAGACAAGCTCCCATAGCTGGCAAAAATGATAAATGTTGATAAATCTCATCAAATCCCTGCTTTGTGTTTCTACTGTCTGAAATGGTATAAAAGCGCTGGGTGAAGGATTAGAAGATCTCCACGTTCCTTCATCCCTGTACTTTTATTTGTTAAATAGTACTGACTGCTACAGTTATCTTGCCAGGAGTAGCTGGTGAGATGTGAACCTTCTCATTTGGGGAGTTTCTGTGCCAGGGACACTTAAAATTGTTTTAAAAGTTCCTATAGCAGCATCCGTTAACCAAGGGAACGCATCTATTGAAACCTCTGCAGAACCTGACCTGTAGTTGTTCCATGTAGTCTTAATGTTTCATTATTTTATTTCTTTCCATGATACATATAATTGTGTATGCAGATTATAAAAGGTATGTATAATTAGGGTCACCTAAAATATTTAATTGGATTGCCAGCTGAAGATATTTGTACTATTTAATAATGTAGATCAATCTGACTGAGTTTCAAGAAAATGTTTGCTTTGTTTTAGTTTTACATATGGCATCTTTCTTTTTTTGAAGACTGCGCATTTGTGTCATCACATGAGCAATCTGAGAATGTCATATCTTTCCTCTATGCTTGTGAAGCTCACAGGCCTCCTTCTAAGAGGATTCTCACTAGCATCAGCCAGCAGAATTAAACCTGAAAACTAAACAGATACAGAGAAACAATAAGTGAGAAGGGAAATTAATTCTCATAGGGTAAAGGGAAAATAACAGGCTGAAATGTTTTGATATTGTTGGTCTTTTACTTAGCTCTAGACCTACTTTGAAATTGCAGCAAGGATGCAAATTAACTTTTTGTGCTCAAGGGAGAAAACGAAGGCAAGAACTACAGGAAGTGCTCAGAAAGCAATGATCTATCAGAAAAAATTAATTGTATAAAATGAGTCACTTAGAAAACCATCTTTTACTTTGTCTATAAACACATCTGCAGTCTGCACTTACATAGTAAGTGTAATCAGTTCTATACATTGAAAAGTTCTGAGCCACCTGTTCCACTGTGACTAGGCTTCAGCAAAATGCTTTTCATGGCTCAACTGGATGACTTTGGTGTTTAACAGAAGCAAATTTCAAATAAGATCTAAGTAATACTTTTTGTGCTTATGCTTATTATGAAACGTTTGTCTGTTGCTGTGCTGTTGAGTGTGTGCATGATCTGTTAGTTCTTAGGTAAATGTGTGAGGTTTTGCAGAACTAAAACCTTTGATATAGAAAGAAACGGCTAGAACCAGCAGAACTGGATTTCTTTTATCTTAAAATTGTGTTGATCCTTTTTGGTGTCAGGTAAGCATATTTTTGTCACTACAGTTTTTCATTCTGTTACTATCCCTTATCTAGTTAGAGTCCGTCTTTGCTATAGTTTTTGGTCAAGATTCTCTTCTGAATGGTGCAGCTAGTTCACAGTATTTAATGTGGCAGAGAACCTGGCGGACATATGATCAAGACCCTGTTGTACTAGCTGCTGCTTACGGATTTTGAATAGCCATGTCCCTGTCTCAGAGACCTCACACTTGGGTTTGGGGTTTTTTGTAGTGTTTTTTGTTTGTTTGTTTGTTTGTTTTTGTTTTTGGTTTTTGTTTGTTTGTTTTTGTTTTTGTTTGTTTGTTTTTGTTTGTTTGTTTTTTTGTTTTTTTTTTCTTTAAGGAGGCTGAATCCCATTTAGGAAAAGGGGAAATAGTGTCACCATGCAACTCTTCTCTGCTAGAGCAGCAGGTCTAGTCATTTAATACCTTTATTTATAGCAGCATTGTAATCTAAAGAGGAAGCAGGTGGAGTTACAACTGGGTACGGTACTTTGGATATTAATGGCTTGGCTTGGCAGTGGAATTCTAAAGCTGTATATACTTTTTCTGTTTTAATTATGCATTCATTAAAAGCTTTTATACCCAACAGAATAAAGTAAATATTGTTTGATCTCTGTAGTGTGCTCCCAGACTGTAGATTTGCACAGCAGGGTCTTGATAATCTGAATAAATTGTATTTCCCCGAGGAGTTTATCTTTCAAATAAGGTCATAAAGAAATGCATTCTTTCCCCTTAGTTCTCCTTGTGCTTTTTTTGCTATTTATAACATGGAGCACAGGAATAGAGGTATATTGTAGTCTGCTGTGTACTTGGTTATGATTAACTCTAATTTATCAGTCTGTTACATCCTTTTCTGTGGCTTGTGCAAGGCAATTATTCTTTAAAGTACGAACGAATAAAGATGGGTTTGGAAGCAATTTAAACACAATGTTTATATCTATTTTTCCTGTTTGACAATTTATCATATCTCTATATTAAAATACACCTCTATATCAAAAGATGCACACTGTCACATCATTTATTTTGAATATTTAATATTATCATATTTCAGATTATGTTTGTTTGTAGAACACATTTGCTTTTCTGAGGCTTTTAAATGTTAGCTCATTGTTGAACTGATTTCACTTCTAAAGATTGATTCTACTGAATCAGAAATAGTGGGGAACAGTGGATTCCCTTACTTCAGTGGGGGACGCACTCTAAGTAGGATGCATAGGATCTAAGGTAGTTTCTTATTTTAGAAGTAGACACTGATAAGCAAGGCACCAAAAACCCCCAAATANAATTTGGCCAATTTACTAAATTAGTTTGAGTTTACTGTGAGATTTCAGAACTCTTTCAACTTCAGTTTTAAGTGCTGTATCTATAATTTTATACACATATTCTTAGTCTGAATGTGTTTCAGCAGTGTAACGTATATCATATCAGAAGAGATAGCATCACTACCTTTCCCTAATTCTATTCAGCTCTTAGTGACAGTTCTGCTTGTGTTCATATTTCATCCTTCAGTTCAAAAAAGATAAGTGGCATATACATAAAAGTTTATGAGAAAAGGGGTTAAAAGTTTCAATGATTTACATAAGCCTGGTTTATATTGCATGTTTTCAAAGAACATATACAGCAGAACAGTACCAGAAGAATGTTGCACACTACTTCAAAATTTTGTAGTTGTTTAGTTAACACAATATAATAAAGTCTGTGGAAAGCAGAGACTGCCAGTACTGTTACTCATGACCACACCTTGTTTTCCTGTTTCGTAACCAATTTCACCATTTACCAAAGGTTTTAATTCAATTAAGGTTTAGTGTGAAAAATCTATTCAAATCAGACTGAGTTGACAGTGATTACTTTGATCCTTCCTGTGGGACTTTTTTAAAGCTAAATGGTAACTTACATAAAAAGCTAGTATGTAACTAACTTACATACTGCATTTTAGTCTATTTCTGAAAGTCTTACCACTTATAAGAGCTAAGTTATATGATCCAGGGTATACATCGAGCACTCTCAGTGTGGCATTTTTGCCCTCTAGGATCATAACTGAGACAGTAATGTACAGTACTCTATAATCTTGATTTTCTTTTGTAAAAGCTAATGCACTATTTGCCTCTTTTTCTGTGAAATACAAACCTGTTGATCAACTCTAACCTTACAAAACCAGAAATAAATGTTACTGATTCCAGGCCAAGGCCAGTTTTAACAAAACACACTTGCAGTATTCATTAAGAGGTAAACTTTCTAAGTTCAGCACATAAATATCACATTATGTAAAGAAGCATCAAAAATCATCTGAAACTTAGCAATGAAAATAAGTAAACACAAAACCCCAATAATAAATACATAAACACACATACATAAATAAGTATCTGAACTAAGTTATTACATGCAGTATCGTACATAAACAACTGGTGAGATTCTATTTATACATCCATAAGTGTATTTGGCCTCTTCAACTGTAAGACAGCTTTCATAAAAACAACTTCAGTTGCTGTGGAATAGGGGAGTTTGGAGGATCATGGAAAATATCCAAACCAAAGATTAAGACTTAGCAATGTCAATCAGATTTCACTGGAAATGTGAAGATTTTTCAGGGGTAGACTGCATTTGTGTGCCTCATTGCTGGTTCTGGCTGATAAGGAAAGATTTTATCATGTTATCTCCAGTATTGGCCTTCTTCTGAAGTCTACTAAAAGCCACCTCGCCTTCTCAACTGTCACTTAGTGGGGTTTGACCAGGCATGTATTTTAGTGGGGCTGTTGATCCTCAGCTCACAGTGCTTGATTTTTTATTTATTTATTTATTTTTATCCTCCCTAGACATAGCTATTGACCACAAAAGAGCTCAATAAGTGCACTCTGAGTTCTTCTAAATTTCTGTATTTCTTTCTGGCATTTGGGATTTATTCAATCAGTGA
>WEIT01009088.1:270-14673 GCA_013389985.1 Dryoscopus gambensis
GGACACTTAATTCGGGGATCAGGATTCTGCTCAGAGGCATTGCTGCACCAATATGCAGAGATGCTGATATATTATTATATCCAACCCTTGACTATGAAAGATTATAATCTTCAATTCTTAGCTATATGTTTGAAATTATACCTAAGTTTCATCAGGACCTCAAAAAGTTTTACATTGCTACCATTGTTTTATTATTTCAGAGGTTTCAAAAAGAAGTTTTAATGTTATGATGATGTATTTTATTCCCTATTGATGGATAGTTTGCATGTCCACCAAAGCTCAAGCNTGCATGTCCACCAAAGCTCAAGCAAACTAGTAGGCATTAGAATGATTATTTTACACTAATCTATTCCTTTAATTTTAAAGTAATTAGCTGAGTTGGGCAGCAAAACAAGAGTCAGTAAATGGATTCTCTGTAGGAGCAAAAGCTGATTACTTTGATATAAAGAGGGACATTTTTTTTGCACCTTTGGAAATCTGCCTAGCTTGAAAGCGTCATAATCTGATTTTCATAAATCCTATTTAACACATTATTATTTTCTTTATAACAGGCAGCACCTAAAGCAATATCACTCTTCTCTGATGTTACCCCTTCTTTTTCATAACAGAATCCCACATCCCTACTTATGCATAATTTGTTTCATAGTAACCAAAATGCTATATTAAATCTAATCTTTTTACATTAAGTTTTTCTTAAGAACAATTAGAATAAAATGGCATACAGTTTACATTTCTGCAATTGCACTGACTCACATCTGTGTCAGATTTTAAGGTCCTTGCTGCATAGAAAAACCAATTCTTCTCTTCCAACAACTCATGCGTCAGTAAGATTTCAGTAAGTTTAATCTTTGACCTGAAGGGATGCATGCCAAAAAAGAGAGAGAGAAACTGATTGACAGTTCATTTTGGCAAGATCTAGAGAACTGTGTTGTAGTCAAGACACAAAGGACAGACAAGGTGGAAAAAAGTACACATTAAAAATAGAAATGGTTAGGGAATTCAAAGGACCAACTTTTTCCAACTGAAGAAATTTTATTTGATCAGAAATCCATCTTGAAAAATGGATTACTCCAATGTATCAAATATATTTGTATACTCTGATATATCCTGTGAATAACTCCCATAACTGCTTTATCCAGCTGTATTTTTAATGTAATAAGCGAATGCATTTCCCCACCTTAATTTGGTGCTATTACACAGCCTAATGAAAATTAATTCTAGCAACTCCCCCGTTATATTCAATATGAAAGTCCTTTGCTAAAAGCATTCTATATAGGACTCAGAGTGTCTACTAGACAGCATCTTCTCTGGTTTGCCACTGTCAGAGATTTCATGTAATCCCACACATAAATATGGCAAGCATCACCTTGAAAAGAGTAGGTACTCTGGAGCAGGGATACTTCTCTGAAGGTTATTGGAAAACTTGCCTCATCTTTAGCTTCTTTCCAAATCTGCTTGTTGGTATTTGCTGTGCCAGTGTTGTTCTTGAGGTTCATTAGTTTTCTCTCCCGTGTGTTTAACTTGCTGCAGTATTTTTGTCAAAGTAAGCAAGTAAGCATTGCCTTTCCAGGCAGGTAGCTGTGAATCTCTTCCTTCTGCCTGGCTAAGGAAGCTGCCGCTCACGTGGCACTTTGTCTACACAATTATGATCTACCAGGGACTTACTGACTGCTGGCTGTCCTAGCTTGGGCACTCTGTTAGACACCATCCGCTACAGAAGGAGAGACAGACAGACGCACAGACAGAGACACAGAGGGATAGACTCCACCTGTCATGTTTGGAGAGTGAGCAGAAGACCTCTGGTCTTTACCTCTCCTCACATGACCGAAGGTACCTCTTCTAAACCTTCCTTCACATCCCCCTCCCAATTTTTATCCTTATTTCAGAACAAATTTTCAAACTGATCTGGTTTATTTTTACACCCACTTGTGAACAAATTTGTGCATGTGTCCACAAAAGAGAGTGTAATTTCTCCTAGAAGGAAAGAATCAAAAAGATATGCAGTGATGTTCCAAAACAAGTTCTGGATTTGCACACAAAAACTGAGTCTTAAAAGAAAGAATTTAGAATTGATAATGTTTGTTACTGTTCCCAGCTTCCATGTGATTTTAAAATCATTTTGTGACCCTGTAGAACTTTTTGTTGCACAGATTGAAAATTCAGTAGGAATAATACGTGTATAGGAGAGGGCTTCTCAGGAGCTGAAAATCAGGGCTATCTGGGAACATATTTATTAAAAATTGAATTCTAGAGAGGTTCCTGAGAAAATAAAATAGAATACTAACATAGAGGTCCTCCTCTAGTTGTTATGACTTCTGCGATATGCTGACTAATAATGTGGCTGGCACAGAGGATTTAAGCTTTCATTCAGTCACAATGCTTTTTTATTCCTCTTCCACTCCACAGCCAAGCAGTTTCTGTTCTATGAGTACTTACTGAGTATCTGTCATTGCCCTTTATGGTGGCCTAAATATTGACTAAAAAGTGAATATAACCACTATTAAATTATAGTGCTCTTTTTAACTCTACATTTTAAACTTCAAGCTTATTTGATTGCTTGTTTGGTTTTTAAAATTATTTTTAATCTTCTTCCGTGCTCACACTAGGGACAGAGGTAGACTTTTTGCTAACACTAGTACAAAGTGGGCTGGGAAATGACTGATTTCATCATAACAAATATTTCACAATTTGTCTTCCTTATGTCAAATGAAGAGTAGAAGATTAAACTCCTGCGTTGTGAAAGAAAATGTCCAAAGAGTGAAGAGGTTGAAAAAACATACACTTACTGATTTGAACAAGTAGAATTCCTGTGGCTGTATTTGGTAGGATCATGTCCTTTAACCAGCAGAGCAAAAGGATGGCTACTCCCTTTCACAGCCCATAGAAGCTCTTTACTTAGGAGCTTCAGCATTTATTGTCCACATCAATCACCTGTTAGAAAAAAACTCAGTTGTGTACATGTGAAAATAATGTACGAAGATAATTTCGTAAGTTAATTGAGAAAAATAAGTGGAAAACTAAACGAAGTAATATTTAAAATGAAAAACCCAACTCTGAGACTTTTATCTTTCAGAAAGAGAGGTCGATAATCTTTGTTGATCTTGACGAGGTATGTAGGTTGGATAGCAGCCAGGCCTGTAGCCAGGTTCTTCAGTGAGCTGATTTCAGAACAAAAAGCAAGCACTTCTCTTCCTCCCACTACCTTTTTTGCTACCTACAGATATTTAGTGCCGCCTCCATTTGCTGTCTATTGAGTGACATTAATCTAGGCACTCCAGTTCTTTAATATTAATATCTTTTCAATTGTATCAGTCCATATGCCAATTATTTATCAATTCTTTATATTTTCTTCTGAATTTCTTTTAACTTTTAATTTTTTTTTCAGTTACAGGGATTTTTGTAGGAGGCTTAAAGCAATTACACTTCTATTCACCAGCTATATTCCTAATTAACAACAATTCCTTTTCTAAGGTCTGTGGGTGACATGCTGCTGAGTACAACAGCTTTCACATTTAATAAGAAAAAGGAGGCATGAAAGTTTAACATTTTTTAGCTGTTTTTTTTTTACATTATATCATGCAAGATAATAATTTTATTTCCGTGATTTAAGTTACTATGTGTATATATTTGTACCATGGAAAACTTTAAATATATATATATATGTATGTATATACACAATCAAATTTTATGATCAAGATTTGAAAAAACATGGAATGCAGTTTTATAGACAGTGTTCTGGAGTACGTGTGTTTTTTAGTTCTCAGAGTATTGTTTTACTTTGATGCTTAAGTTTGGATTATAAAAGACAAAGTCAGTTATTTAGAATAAAATTGATTAAAGAGGAAAGATTGTGAAACTCACCTGAATTATTTACTTTTTATCCAATCTCAGCTTGTCTAGCTTCAGCTTTCTGCTGCTGAAGTCTTTAGTTCCTAGATTTTCTTTTTCCTCTGTACACATCTTTAAACTTTGAGATCAGTCATCTCTAAGCTGTTCCAGATGTCTCTACCTTCAGGTAATGCATTTCAATGCAATTGTCATTCTTGTCATTAAGAACAGAACACCCAAAGGTTTTTTCACCACTTTTCTTGAATTTGGAATGCAGTGTAGAGCTGAACACAAAATTCTAGACTACTCCAAAAGCAAAACACCTTCTCCATGTTTCCATAGTAACTACCTATAGATTCAAGATTTAACTGAGCTTTTGTGCTCCTGCCTTGCATTGGGAGCTCATATTCAGGTGACTATGAACTGTCCCAAGATGTTTTCCTGGACAGAGTCTGGGAGGGTCCCTGTGCAGCTTATGCTTGGAAAAATTATGTTGACATAGGAAATATCAGTGTTAACAAGGGAATATCAGTGTGTGTGAATGAAATATGCAAAACCGTCTGATGGGACTTTTTCCCTAAATAGGTTACCCTGTAGAGCAAGATAATCACAAAACAGAATTAAAAGTAACTAAGGAATTACCAAGAGGCTTTGGAAACAAAAAAGTCACCTTAAAAAGGTGCTATAAAGGAAGGCTGGAAATTTTTTATCAGTGGAGGGACAACTCGCAGTGGCCACAGCAGGAGTCAAAGCTTGGTGCTGCCAGAAGTGGCCCCACCACCATTTCAACCCGTCAAGGCCAGGCAGGGCTTTCTCCCTGCCAGACACCATGAGCATCATTCCAGCCAGCCGACCAACAGTGCAGGTGAGAAAATGAGGGACCCACACCCAGGGGGTGCCCATGTGAACTACTGAGGTGCTGTCTGGCATTAGTGCATAGTAGGGAGCGTCTCCACACAGAAAGAGAACCTCTACATGTCCAAGAAGAAGTGTTGGTTTTAATTTTTAAAAAAGTCTGCTTGCTTGCCCCTTTTATTATTAATTTTCCCTGCAGTATGTCAGCTGTCAAACATTTGAAGATTGTTTACATTCCAGGAAAACAAAACCAAACAATATCTGCTGTAGGAAATCTGACAATTTAGAATTTTTTTCTTCTGCGATTCTGAAATAGACAACCACTGGTCAAGAAATCCATGATGTATGAGCTCATCTAAAGTTACTGAATGTCACTGTAATTGCATGCCTAATCACGCTACACGAGCTTCTGCTCTCCACTGTGTGAACTCTGCTTTTAATGATTTCTTTTGTTCTTCGGGTGCCTGGACAGCATTCTGCCAGTGACTTCTCATCCCTTTCTCACAAAACAGCTGTAGGTGCAGATGTTCTGCAAAGCCTCCCATCTGAACCAATCTTGGGGAAGATTCTTAACTCCTGTAAATTGCCTGAGTACCACTTAAGTGTGTAAGACTTGGCTGATTCACACCATCTGGCCCTTTGAGCCACTCTGTGTTTATTTGCATAATTGAACATATTGTTTCAGGCTTATGCTGTTTAACTGTAAGATTTCCTGGCCAGAGACTGTCATAACAGCATACTGTACCGTCACAAGGAAATTTAAAGAGCTATATAAATAGTGATAAAAAAGCTCGATTTTCTTTTACCACGTCCTAAGCCTACCCCCAAAAAGCAGAGCTTTCTCTATATGAGTTAGGTAATACTCCTGGAAACTGAGCTGCACAAGTTCTGGTCAAAATTATAGCTTAGGCTTTTTTAGAGTTAACACCTAACTTAGAGTCTACAGGCAAGGGTTAATACTGTAGGACTAACACTGAGGTTTTTGACTTATTTTGTTATACTACATACCTTGCTGTTATTTTTCCTATTCAGCTTGGTTAGATCATTATTTTACATTGATTTAATTATGTCACCCTTCACCTTATGTCTTTACTTTTTCTAAAGGGCTTCAGAAGGTTTCTACTACCCAGTACAAAATTAAAGAATGTAGCCCATTACCATTACCATTGGTTGATAGAGTGAAGATCCCCCCACCCAAGATCCAGAGAAGAATAACATCCTATTCCTTATGCAATTTTATACCAGATGAACAAAATGAAACATACCAAGAGTCGAATTCTAGGTTTTTACTTGGTTTATAGTTTCTTTGCCTTCTTAAACAGGGATGAAGCAGCACTGTTAGCCCATGCAAAGAGAAAAAATTTAAAATGTGGGAGATCTCTTTTCTTTTTGCTGCAGACAATTTCTGTGTGGTTTATCCCTCATTTATTCTAGGAGAAATGAAAGTGCTAAATGAATATGCTATTGTCTAATTCTCTTTTACACGGTCACAAAAAGTGCCCCACTTTCTCCCTTCAGCACAGCAGCCTGGGTATGAGAGTCTGGTGGGAGGAGGAAATAGAGTTGGAGGAAATATCATGCTCCTTATACTCCCTTCATATTGTATGCCCATGAGCATTCCTAGGAGGTTGTCCATGTGCAGCATTAAAACCCACAGTTCCCTCATTCCGTTAATCACTGGACCAAAGAAGAAATATTTCGTTTGCCTTTTAAGTGTGTGTGTAGAGCTAAAACCCAGATGTTACAGTGCATACTCCACTCAGAACAGTGCTTTGCTGTTTCAATGTCTTCATAGACTTCTCATATGTTCCCTCCTAACAGAAATATTTCCTTTTTCTGTATATAACTTGTGTTAACACTCCGGGTTTTTTTTTAAAATTTATTTTAATTTTAATTTTTAATGTTTGTTTGTTTGCATTTTTAAAAATTTTGCTTCTATTGAATATTTTTTTTGTGTGTAGTTTGCTCTAAGGCATCCTGAATCCTGAATTACTCATTCTTTTCTCTGTAGTGTCTGTGACAACAGAAGCTGTTGTAATAAAAGTCATTTCACATTGCACAGTGTGACTCACACTGATCAGATGGAGTCAGGAGAATCAGCAAATCTTTCCTCAATCTATTTTTCTAGAAGTTTTTAAAGTACGTTTCATATCTAAGGCATAATAGAGATATAGAACACTTACACAGGAGTGCCATGTTATATGAAGAAAAATAAGAATATCTATATAAATATCCGTATAAATGCTACTGCTTGACACCTAAATTTTGCAGAAATCAGTTTTATTCTGTTAATATTTTCTAAGGTGTTGTAGTAATACTTATAATACTGCAGTATTCTATAACTATACTGTTATGGTATTTAAAACTAAAGTTTTAATTTTCCAGAAATACATATTCATATATACATATCTATTTCAAATATTTATTTTCAAGTAATGGCAAGATAAGAAAATCAGAACAATAAAAAATTACTTTAAAGAGCATTTAAAACAAAAAAGAAATGTTTCAAAATAAAGCTCTTCTGATGTTTTTAAAAATATGACAGTAATTTCATAATTTTTTTAAACAGCCCTACAAATCACCAGAGATTAAAATGGTGATTTGGGGCAGAGGGTAGGTTTGGGTTTTTTGTTTCATTCATTTTGGTGTGTTTTGTTTATATTTGGTTGGATATTTTTGTATTTTTGATGGCATTGGGGTCTTTTTTTGTTGGTTTTTTTTTTGTTAAGGTAGCATATCCTTTTAATCTAACATGTTTATCAAATATAGGAAATTTTAATTAAATATTTGTCTTGATTCAGCTGCATTTTTTTTTGTAAAAGTTCTTTCAACCAGCATTTGACAACTGCCTATATAAATTCCTCTGGATGCAGCCTGACAGCCAAGTTGATCCTCCTTTTGCTATGGAAAGGAGAAATTAGAATACAAGCTCCTGTAGAGCTCGGAAATACCAGTGCAGAGTGGCACAATTTGGTGCTCAAAGTCCAGGAGCTGTCTTTCTTGTAGCTAGTGGGGAGGAGACGGGGAGTTCCCAAAATCTCTTGCCATTCCAAGGTCAGGCTACTACAAAGCACACTAGATATAGTGCCTAACTGGCACCAGAAATAATAAAGGATATGCCCTTTTCAGCATTTTTGCTAGAATCTGGAGCACACCAAACCAAATATCCTGGCTGTTCCCATTTGCTGGGCTTTGGTTCTTATTGCGCAGATGACTCAGATCAGACAAACGGACTTTCATTTGGGTAAGAGGAGCCAGAAGATGCATTCCCAAATTACATCTAAAGCACTCCAGCTGCTGAGAACACTCAGTGCATGGGACCAGGCTGGAGACAGTTCAAAGCAAAGCATCCTGAAACAAATACAGCATGGACATAAGGTCCCCAACAAGATGTGGTGATTTCTGCAGATATGTTCCTAATTCTTCTAAATTAAGGCAGAAACAATGAGCAATCATCTGGACCTCCCTTTTAGTTTGATAGAGAGACTTTTGATTTACTTTATCCTTTGATTTACCTTGTTATTTAGCAATTTGCAATACAGCTGAGGAAACATTGCCAGGCATTCATATCTATTCTTTCTAGATTTTTTTGTTTTGGTTTGGTTTGGTTTTTTCAGTTTTTTTTTGACATTAGGAAAACACCGGCTGCCAGGCAAGATGTCCAGATTATATTCGTATGTCTGTAAGACTTTTTGGGAGATTAGTTATCTTGTTTGACAGTAGCAAAACTTTTCATCTATAAAAAAGATTATAATCCTTGGCTACCTTATAAGGATTCTGGGAATGTGAATAAATAAAGGTTGAAATTACTTTAATGAGAGATATAGTAAGCTCCCACAAAATCAAAATTTAAATTTTATGTTTATCTTTCATCATGTGTATTTAGGCAAACTTGAATAGGGAAATTTCTATCTGCAAAACTGTTAGAAGAAATCAGATACTTCAGATGACAAGAATTACAAAAAGAACCACTTTTGTCAGATTATTATGTAGAAAGAATAGCTAGAAGTGCAAAAAAAAAAAGAGATGCTATGGATTTTATGAATATGGAACTAAATTTTAAAAAGGAAAACAGTGAGTATTGCTTGGTATTTCACATAACAGTTGCCTCTGCCTTCAAGAACAGATTTTGGGTTCTAAAATTGTGGAGCACGGAAATGTCTACCTCTGTCTTACCCAAGTACTAGAATGGTGCAGGATTTCAGGCATAGCTTCTATTATATCTTAACTATCATGACTGGAACTATTCCAGCACAAGGGGCCAAACACTTCCCAGACATGCAACATGTGAGAGACCTCGTGGACCAGTGCAAATGCTCCAGTTATGCTGGCAAGGCAGGAAGCAGGACTGTTGAAGAAGCAGGTTAGCCGGGTTTGCGCAATGCTGTGTCAAAGGTTACACGCTCTGCAGTGCTCGGAGCTTGGCTGAAGGCAGATATGTCTGCAAACAATAACCGTGTAGAGTGTTGGTCCTACTATGGGCCACCTTCTTGGAAGCGAGGCACAGTGGAGTTTAGAAAATACAGGTCAAAATTTTCATGAGATCTAATCTGAGGACACTTAATAAAAGTATCGTCATGAAAACACAAAGTGAAGAATTAGCTGAGCACTAATGTTAAAATGTCACTGACTACCTTTCGAAACACAATTGTATTTGGTATTTTTTGGGCTGTCAAGTATCCACTCTTTTAAAAAGGATATGTATCAGTTGTGTGATAATATTTTGCAAGTTTATGAAGTTTTCCACATTAAGGCCCTCGTAGGAAGTTTCTTCTGGGTGGTTTTTTTTCAGTTTCTGAATGAGTTGAACTGATGTTTTTACTGTGATACCTTTGAGCAGCACACTTATAAATAAGTTTACTGTCAACCTCTTTTTCCTCCTTCGGTAACTTCAGGGGTTTTTTGTAAGCAGTGAGTATTGTAACGTGCTGGAAGCTGTGTTATGATATAATATTTACATAAATCAGCATACACATGGGAAGATTCAAGACCAGCTCCAGATCTGGGGAAACCTGGATTTACCAGATAGAATCTTTTGGAAACTAATTACTGTTTTAAAGTCCTGTCATTAAGAAGTCCTTACTGATGCTAGACAGAATCAAAAGCCTTCACTATTTTGGGGGCAAGACGCTCTCATTTTGTAACTCTGAAACTGAGTGTTATCTGTATTTGAGATGGAAAAAAGGCAGTGATACACTGCTATCCCTGACCCTCACAGGCACACTCTTCCAAAGGTGGCAAATGGAGAGCTATCGTTGATATCTAAGATTGCTTGGACATGCAACTAGGCTGGACATGTGGCATCCTAAAAATTGCTTCCTGAAAAGGTTTCCTGCTTTGTTTTTAGTAAAGTTCATGCAAATCTAACCATCATTTTTATCCCAATGGATCTTGAAAATTCCACATAGAGGTTATCCAAATCAGCATGTAATGAATTTTAATAAAACTGAATCATAGATTTTAACTGATATAAATAATAAATATCAGTCTGTACAGATAGCTAATTTTTAATTTGTCTCACAAAACTATCTCCTGATTGTAAGTTCTGCTTGACAATAGGTGTAGTGTCCTGATCTGCTGGTATCTGGCACACTGTGGAAATCTACTGCTTTTGCTGAATTTGACATGCAATTACAACATCATCATAAGCTGAACACATAGACTGCTGGAAGACTGTAGGATTTTATTCTGATAACTGTTCTATTTTTTAAATGACAGTCTTCACAGAACCACAACTAAAACATGCCTTTGATTTAAAAAGTTGGAAAATTTACTTTCCTCATAACATGAATTAATAAAGGTATGCTGTGCTCTCTTACGACTTGTTAGACAAATTTATTGCCTTGGAAAAAGAGATATATTCTTGCAATAAAATCCATCCATTTTTGAGTGCTAAAAATCAGTAGGTATGGAAACTACAGGTCACTATTCTGGCCTGCATATTGATTTTGGCTGCCTCGTTTTTGAACAGCAAATAGGTAACAGAAACTCTATTACATTAAAAGTATTTCAGTGCCAACACTTTTTGATGATGTTAGGGCAACAGATAGCAAACTAATGTTGTGTTCATTTAAACCTTAAAGCACTTCTAGACTCATGAAACAATGTATAAAGTATGTTAAAATGGAGGAAGAACTGCAGTCCCTTCTCAGGCAGTCTCACCAAAGAATAATTTATAAATTGCCCAAAGTAGGATGGACTAAAATATCCCCTTCATTCTCTTCCATGATTAGAATGTGTTCATTATAATTTCATGAAAATAAAGATAAATGTTGAGTAAAGACCAAAGGGATTTATTTTTTAAGTGTTGAATAAGGTGAAAATAATGTGAAAAAGAAAAGAATTTGGATCTAGCACTTTCTTTATATCATGATGTTATTGAAAAGGAATGAAGAGTTTCTATTTTCTTGGAGAAGCCTTGTCTTTTATTAGACCCTTTTGCCAGATGCATTATCAAAATTAAAAAATTAGATACACTAGGCATACTTAATATAATTCTTTAATATTTAATCTTGTCATGTAATACCGCTAAACTATTTAAGGCTGAAATTTCATCAGATCTTTAAGAGGATTATCTAAGTATTGGTTGAGAGATTAGCAAGGGTTCCTTCCCCATCATTTTCATCCCCAGAAAAAATGTTGGAAGTGTTAATGATTCACTAGGTGTCACTCTTATCTCTATGAAACTGTCAATAGAAGATGATTCCGGCATGGCAGGAGAAAACATTCCCTTCTGGAAATACTATCTCAGCTGGAATATAAAGCCATAGCCCTGGTAACTTATTGTCATTAAGAAGTCCACACCCTTTTTCACATGAGCAGGACCATTACTAATCACAGCAAACTGTAAGTTGTCATCATTGTATTCTTGCTTGTTTAAATTTTTTTTTAAATTTAAAAGCAAATATGATTCACATTTCTATCTAAAACCAGTATTGACTTATACACTCAGCTGCATTATTCTTTACCTAAAGGCACCATTTTTAGTGGTTAAAATCTTATATCAAGAGAGATTGTACCTCATTTAATAAAAAATTAAAATATGTAATCCTTTGAAAATGAGAGATGGTAGGCAATAAATATTGTATAGGAGAATGCAAGCACAAGATATATGCCCCAGAATCTGGCTATGGTTGGAATTGTGAAATTATGGTGTGGTACTTTTTGCATCTCAAAATTCCAAGAGTAGGAGGTCATCTTTATTTAACTAGTAGGTCCATTCCAAGGGACCTCATTTACCACTGAGGAGACCCAGCTCAGCATTCCACCTTTCAAAACAAAAGTTTATTTGGTCTCACTGTGTTCTGCAGTAGCTCTTCCTCTTTGCATGGATCCACAGAGAATATTTCCCTACTTTAGTTTTCAGAACCATTTTAAGGCAGGTAAAGAAATGTGTGCTCCTGTCTCTAATATCCCTCTGAACATTAAGCAAGACTGAGAAAGACCCGTCCAGAAATGCATTCATCTGTTGGTTAAGAAATACCGGGCCTGGGCTCCAGTGTCCACATGTGGGGTTAACATTTCACAGCTGTGAATGTCTTTAAGGGCTGATCAACTCTGCTCCTAGTCTGTGAATTCAGCCTCTTGTTTATTCGGCCAGTATTAAAAGGACTACAAAATGAAATATTTATCACTGTAATTTTCAAGAAAATAAAAATCAGAAGAAAACACTATTTATGATCCATTTATCTCACTGTTTATATTTTTTTAAAACCAGATAAAGACAGATAAGGCTTGACATTGAGGTCACTTAGTCTATTGTTTATGAGGTTTCAGACAAACCATCCAGATTTATATTTGTACCTTTTTGAATTTTGACATGCACTGGAAGAACTTTGGACTGAGAAAAGAGATTTTTATTAGGTTTTTGCAGTTTTAACTTATTACTTTTTCAAATCATGTATCGTATTCCATTCATGTCATAGGAAACAGATTTGTGGAAGAAAATAGTCTGCATAATAGTCAAGGTAAGACAGTGTTGCAGAAAAACAGATTCTATTTGTAGAAATGTTCAAGTGAAATGTCGGCATTATTGATTCTTTTTAGATAGTATCCACAGAACCATACAAAGATTTATGTGTCTGTTTTCTGTTTGCTGCAAATGCTTAAAAGATGTAAATATTCTCCTCATGTGCTTTAAATCTAAACCAGCTTAAGTAGAGAAACGGACAGATAGGCAGAGGTTCAGAATGATGAAGTCTACATGTCAATTTAATTCTGGCTTCTCTTATTTATTCTTTTAGTACAGGCCCACATGTCAACAAATAAAAATGTAAAAACCTACTTTTTTTGCTGCTCAAATAAATATGAACATTATCATGGGGATATTCTGTTCATCCTTTTTCTTTCATATTGTTTAATGCCACTCCACTGTTCTCTTATCACAAAAAATACTTCCAGATGTCCAAAATTTTCTCTAGAAACAAATATCTCAGCAACATGCCAGAAAAAATTGCAGCTGTTTTTATGTATCCACTTGTTAGAATGGATGTATAGAAAAGTTTTTAACCAGTTTTGTAATAAATGGTTAGAGATAGGAAGTGAGGCTAAATCCCAGTAGATGTGCAAGCCAAAGGAGGTAGGAAAGCTTTGTTGCTATGGTATTCTGAAAACTCAAAACCTTGGATTTGGGAATACACAAAGAGGTCAGTGAGGTATATCCTAAGGAATGAGGTCCTGCTGGAGATCTTTATTTAAAAATGGGGTGATATGGGGCAATTGATGATCCTCTCCCAGTTTGAGCTAAATCACATCAGTCTGATCCCCTCTAGAGATCCACTTCCATAACAAAGTTGAGAATGTCATTATGAAAGTTTTGTTCAGCTGCAACTATTAATATAGCTGTTTATTTAAAGTGATCACCAGTGAGTTCTAAGCTAAATATCTCTGTAAAGCCTTTATTGCAGATCGACTAGGTACTTGTTTCTGAAACACAGCATGTGAAGAAATCCAAATTTGTTTAAATAAGCTTGAGTTTTTGGAAGTCTATTGCAAACTGAGTGTAAAAGAACTTTTTAAAATGTTCAGTTACTTTGATAATTTTTTATAAGATTCTGGAATCAGGAAAAATAGCAACAATGACATACCCAGTTGCTTCCTCCTTCACAGTGAACATTTACAACTTTACAAGGGGATTCTGCACAATTACTTCAGTCATTATTTTGATTCGATAAAGAAAATTATGTACTAATGCCATTCAGAAGATCAAATTTTGTTGTTGCAAAATACAACAAATATTTTAAAAATTATAACCTGTATTAAGGAATTTCAACATATAATTTAATTTCAGGGCATATTTTTTTCCTCTTTAGAAGAAATAGTTTAAAAAATGATTGAGGAGCTAATTTGAAACCCCTCAAAAAAATCATCAGAGAACTGAACATTTAGATTCATAAATGTAGGCCATTTTTTGAGAGATCTGTAATCAGTAACTTTGAAATCTTTCCCAGGACCTTTTATTGAGAGGATTTTGTCCTCTGATCAATACTTCTGTATGTATCCTTTTCTAAATTCAGGAAGAATAATTGAATAACTTTGAAATAAACACAGTTCCTTTTTCTTTCACACACATTTTTCTTTCTCTAGCAAAACTTTTGTATTTCACCAAGCTATTTAAACGTTTGCATACTTAAATGATGTATAATTTTTAGGAATTTGTACAGACATCTAGTCGGTGTCTTAATAGTAAACCCTTTGAATAGCTGAAACTCTCTCCCCCCT
>WEIT01009089.1:7666-17693 GCA_013389985.1 Dryoscopus gambensis
AATTACAGTAATAAAAAAAAAAAAAAAAAGCCTTACACAGCCAGGAAGCAAAAGAGAAAAACCTCAGGTTGGTTACCACTTCACTTCTGTAGTGACTCTTTTTTCACACGTACAAGCACACACATGCAGTTTCTGATAAAATGAGTTGTTTCTCAAAAGACAGAGAAAAAAAAAGAGGGCTGATGAAACCCTCAAGTTGTTCTTGAAATTACACCTATACCTGTTGTCATTTTCAGGAAATCTACTTTGTTTAGGTGATAAACTTGTTTTGACTTTTCAGTGGAAACACTTTGCTGGCACTACTTCCTTATCTGTAGGCCAAATTCTGACCTCAGTTTCATGTGACTCCCACTGCAGTTGATACAGGTTGGCTGTGTAAGGCAGGATAGGGCCTTTATGTCTACAATTATAAGAGCACTGAAAGATATTTTGTTGTTATTACCACTTGCATTGCTAGAACTGCATCTGAAGATGTCCATTTTAGGTAATATTCAGCCCACAGATATGGTTAGCCTAAAATTCTCAGAAATATTGAAGTGCATACACAGAAAAACTGAAGAGGAGGAATCAACTCATTTTAGCAGAGTATGCTGTATGGCATCTTGATTTTATACTGCTGTGTGGAAGCACTGACTTGCAATGATTTTGGTTTAAATCACATGTTTTGATGCGCAGAAAGGTTATGGAGCATTTTATATGAAGTAATAATATTTAGTAATTCTATTGAACTAATTACCAGTTAATCTGACACTTAATGAAATAAGTAACACTAAATACAATGTGAGGGCAGCTTTTATGGACTTAAACTTGAATCAATTGAATGGGAGTCAAAGGTGCCATTTTTGCCGATGGTGATGAACAGTGGATGATGGCATTTGCTAAAGAGTTTCCTGTCTTCATTATTCTAGATTGAATAATTGCTCCTAGACAAACTGGGAAGGGCTGTTCATGTTGTTAGTAACAAGAGGAAGCTGCGAGACTGTAAAAAAACTAAATCCTCATTATTTTTTGTTGTGGCTACTTGTTATTGCTGCATATATGCCTGTCTTACAGGGTTCTGATTTGGAGCCCTTCTACAGGTAAGACTGCAGTTTGGTTTTACATTAACCTGAAGACGAGAATCATACTTGATGCTGAATCCTTCTTCCCAGCATCTGCTTTTGCCTCCCAATCTGATTTGAGTCAGGAGAGAGGCAGAAGCTCACCAGGCAATTCAGGTACAGATTTAGGGCTGGTTTGCCTTAAAGGCAGTATGGATTCAACGGACTCAAGATGCTCGGCTCTTCAAATGCAAATCCAAAGACAGCATTGATCTATGAGTCATATAAGATCTCCTTGTTTTTGCTTCTAAAGTAAATAGTTACCTCAAGGGCTGGCTGATCCATGTAGGATTTTCCTTCTCTCCTTTCCTCTTGACAGTATTTGGTACTTTTGTGCAGCAAGCCATTTCTACAATATGGTTCCAATGTCCCATGCTGCACAAAAGTACCACTGATTTTTTTTACAAATTTAAGTAATGAGATTCTGATTTTACACTCAGGATACATAAGCATAGACTAGGGAATTTCTGACAAGAGCCGAAGGTGGAGCATGACCTAAATTTTTAGAAAAAAAATTCCTCATAATGTAGTATGAAAACAAAAATACCAGCCACATGGAAGAATAAGTGGTTGCGCCAGGGTCAGTCATGCTATTCTCTTATCATGTTCCTTATTCACAAGCTGGTGGAATTCAACCTGCTTACTCCCATTTGATCCAGCACTGCTGTATAATTGATGATGAAGTTGGAGAAAGAAATTGGAAAAGAGATTTCAATATGAAAAATGGAATAGTTTTTTTTTCATTGTGGAAAGAGATTAATTTTCACTTACTTGGTTTTATGTTACAGATCACTGGCACAGCAGTATGGAGAAGCTTGTATGAAAACTGTCTGTACAAGCCCAGCCCAACTCACTGCTAAAAGTTATTAATTCTTTTAGAAATTTTTAGAAAGAAAATGAATAACTTGCTCAGACATATCCTTTCTGATGTTTTTGGAACATTCTGTACCACAGATGTGGCCAGGAACAAACTATGAGTTACATCATTTAGGACTATTCCCAAATCAGGTTGGATTGGGCTTTAAATTGCATGAATTCCTTCAGCAAAAATTCTAAGGCCTGGCCAGACCAGAAGGACATACATTAATAATAGTGATAAGCTCCTTTCTGCAGCCAGTTTGTAAATCCGGGTCCAACGTTACCGGGCCAATAGTAATGTTGTGAATGAAGTTATTGTGCTGAATTTGTTCATGGAGCATGCTGTTCTTGTGCCATGCCATTCCTCCAGTAGACTCCATCAGCTGCCAGGCAAGAGGAGTTCATGTCTGCAGAGAGAGAGAGATGCCAACCCTCCCTGACACTGGTTTAGAGATTGTGATAAAAGAGAAGGGAACAAATACCAAATGAGCACATGGGTTAATGGCTGCTATTTTAGTCTCTTGGGGCCACTGCCAGCTGCCATTAAGTCAAAGTAGCCCTCAGGCTCTACTTGGTTTCATGATGAATAATTTAGGCTTTCCTGGTGCAGAGCCAGGTTGCATTGGCTTTGTATGATAGATTCTACAGATCTCCACCGTGAGCAATCTCCACTGTGAGCACAGGAGTGTAAACTTGTGGTGGCACATATGGGTGTGATGGATCAACCTCCGGTGTCCTGTCCAACAGCAACAGCAATAATCTTTATGAACTAGACGTTCTACATATCCTTAGAGATGTCCTCCTTCAGATCTGGATACTTTGGTTTTGTGGAACTTATTGCCAGTCGAAATCTTCTTTGGTATCCATTTATTTTAAGGAGTCAACAGTGGGAATGGACATTTTCTACCCACTGGAAAAAGTAATTAATATCTGAATAAATAACTGAAAATGGCTTCTTACTGTTCAGAAAGTACAATCAATTTGGAATTAGGATTATGGAAACATCTGTGGAAATTCAAGTGTCATCTCAATTTGGGCTCATTCAGATCCTGTATTTTTTCTACTTCCCAAGCAGTGCATTTAAAATCTAATCCTAATTAACACACATAGTTTAATTATAGCCAACAAAATATTTTCCTAAAATTGTGTGTGGTAGCTGGGGGGGTTGGGTATGGAGGGAGGAGGCAAGGAGGAGACCAAACAAATGTTCACTGATTGTAAAAATTTTTGTTTTGTTAGTAATATATATTTTTAAAGACTTTAAACATACAATGAAATTTTCCTCTCATGAATCAAAGTGGCAAAAAAAGTGTGAAGCAAGCACAGTACTTGTACTCTCTTCTTCTCCTTACTCATTTCTTGGTAATTTGAAACAAAGAAACTGCACTGGAATTTAAAATGCCCCTTTTTGAATCGATTTCCTCATAACTTATCACACAAAATATACACTGCTGCTGCAGGTAGAAACAAATAAATCGTAGATGTCATGGACAGACCTTGGGAAGATTTTGAAATTTGAGTGGAGCACAGGAAAAGATGGGGTGGTCTGATACTATGAACTTTGTGGTACATCAGCAAAATTCCTTGGCTCTACCAGATGGTTTGGAAGTCCTATGAGATTTTCAATACTTGTGACTTGTTTTAGCACAACAGGTCTGAAAATGAAAATATCATTTTAGGCTCTTTCAGAATGCTGACATTCCTGGACCAGACCTCAGAGTGCAAAGTATCCCATCTTAGGGATACTGTAGCCCTTTATGGGCAGCACTCAGGACCTTTTTGCCCACAGAGTCTGGATTGGGGAGAGCAGATTCATAATCTGTGGCTCTGTTACTTTACTCTGCAATCAAACTTCCTGCCTGTGCCCTTGAGTGCACTTGGAGTCCACAGCCCAGCTCCCCTGGTTCCCCAGCGCAGCGTTTCATGTCCACCAGCACCACCACAATATTTGCACAGTCCATTAGAGTTCTGCTCTGGCCACTGGCAAGATATTTTTTTCCCAGACATATTGGGAAGAAGTTTTTGGAATGATATAATGGGAACCAAGAAATGTCGGCCCAACAGTTTGTTGAAAACAAAACTGTACCTGATTATTAACTTCCTCTAAGTCACACCATTCCTGCTTTATTCTGCTTTTGTTTGAGGCTCTGTTAATATATTTCAGGTCACAGAGAGCTCTCCGTGTCAGATGAATTCTATAATGGCAAACGTCCTCAAACTGTGATCAGCACTACTTGTGCATTTCCAGCCTCTTGCTGTTTTCTCATTTACATACATCTTTCTAGTGCATGTTCTGTGTGAAAAAGTTTTCTTTCACAAGGTTGTCCTAGTGGTCATGTAGCAATAAAAGTTGATGGATCTAGACTCCTTATTGATATCTTTCCAAGAGGTGTCAAGATCAGCAGTTTTCCTGTCCTAGCAGTAAACTAAAAGAGAATCCAGCAGCCTTGGCTTGACAAGGTCAGGTATTTTTTCACTTCATAAAAAGAAAAAGGAGATTAAAATAAGAAATGGACTCGGTAACATTTTTTAATATGTCCCTTTCTGTCAAACATGACAATGGAAACAATGAATGAAGAAGATTTTTCTCCTTTTTTGATCAGATTTATTTCTGCTTTCAGAAGGAAAAGGTTAATTTTGGGATCAGCAGTAGCTGATCTGAATTTACTGGGGTTTTTTTCAGAGTGATTTAGGAGATTAGGAGACATAATTTCTCTAAGAATGAGTGAAACTCAGCTCTAAATCCCACCAGTAAGGCTAAGAACATAATGTAGACAAAACTTGGACCAACAAATAAAATTAAAATAGGAAAGTGTTATTTACAGAACTGGTCCTTTTCCTCAGTTGGTTCCCATACACTCCTTCGCACTTGACTCAAAGTAAATTTTCCTACTATACAGTGAGCTCTGTGACAGTCATAGAAAACTGAGCTGAGATCTCTTTCACGTCATGTTCCACATCTCATTGTTGGAGTAGTCCTAATAGCAGATGCTTTATTACGAATTCTGATGGGAGAGGCAACAAGAATATTCAGATTTTCACATCCCAAATGGATTTTAAAGTATAGGCAGTGACTAAAATCACCTTTTGATTTCAGCTGAGCAAGTTTATTCCTGAAAAATATAAATATTCACTTTTCTGAGATAGGCTTTGATTTTAAAGACTCCTTTGACTATATTTGTATGGATAGCATTTTCTTAATTTGGGGGTCAAACAGCATAAATTTTTGTCCCAATTGCATATTTTGTCATGACTCCAAAGAGTAGGTATTACAGTAGCAGTGATAGTTTGCTTTCCTTTTTCTTCTGTCCTTACAGTGAATTGTAACAGATTCTTCTGGCAGTTTGTTAACAACAATACAACTTGGGACACAGCTTATGATACTGTTTTCTGAATTCTCCTCCGTTACTTGAAAAAAACATTACCCCTCATAATTTTTGCAGGTGCTGTGTTGAAAGAGTAGTAGGAAGAATGCCTGAAAGGGATCAACCATTGCTTTTGTGAACAAATACCAGCAGCTAAGCTAGACGTTATTGCATGGAGAGGGAATAAAACTTGTCAATTTTAGTACTTCTGCTTCATTCCTCCGCCTCAAGATTCTGGGGATGGACTGGTATTGAAGGTGACTTAAACTGCACTTAAATAAATGCAGAGAGAGAGCAATCATCTCCTGTTTTGTCTGAACTAGGAATACTCTTAGGTGGAAATCATTCCCATGTCTTCTAGAATGTCAATGCTATGTGGCTACTTTACATCTATCCAGAGTAAGCTATGGGGGAAAATGTCACTTGCAATTCTGAAATATCTAATCTTAGAAGCTTCTGCCAGCTCAGAGGAGAGCAGCTGGTTTATTTTGTAGGACAGGTGAAAGTACCTGATTCTTACCTTGTCTCTGTACAGAAATGTCAGAAACATCAGGAGTTTGGTCTGAGTTTTTTAAATCTTTACATCTGTGATTTAACCAACTTAATGAAGGGAACCATTCCATATCCTCCCTAATCAGACCTGGTCAGCAGAAGAAAGGGAGACATCCAGCAGCACTGGAGAATTGAGTCAAGGCTGTCACTTTCAGACATCATGGGGATGGACTTAGGGAAGGAGCATGGATACAAAATGATATTTAAGTGCCCATAGTAAGGGAACGTGACTAAAGGACCTGGGAGTGTGAACACAGGCTCAGCCTTTCTACTCTAAGATCAGAATCTTTAAGGGGGCTGTGCAGAAACTATGTCTTTCTCAAAGCTATCTTAAGGACAATCTTTTTTTCCCTACACTCGTAATGAGGTGATTCCCTTTGGTGCTTCACCAATTTGTTGGCTCTTAAACCCACCCTCAGCTTTTTGCCCTAGATATTTCTCAGTTTTTATCAGTAAGTAACTACTCAGAGAAAGAATAAAGCTGTAATTATTCTTTACTGTAAATCATAGAGGTGGTGTTATATTCCTCAAGAATGACATGGGATAAAAACTGAGCTTGAAATATACTCGGAAGCAAAATTGTGGAAAGCTAACAAAAAATAATGAGATAAATTGAACAGCTACACACATGAGCAGTTAAAATCATGTGAGACTTATGTATTCAGAACTGCAAATGCTTTTTCAACATACGAAAACACAAGTGGGTTAAATTTATCACCTTCCATTTTAATTTAAAAGATGTAGGAGAACATGTAGCTGAGGATTTTCTAAAAGAAGTAGCGATTTGAGCATGTTGGGGGTGGTGGTGGAATTGCTTGTAGTTTTATTCATTTAGGCATATCTTATCACTCCTCCTTTTCTTCCTTCTTGGAGGGCAATGAGAGAACCCAGATGCCAAGCTGTGGAACATGTTCTTCTGACACTAGCATCTGGCTCCTTGGCAGAATCCTCCAACTGTCATGCTGACAGCTTTCCTGTTGTGTCCTCGTATATTTTTATATAAGAAAATTGCAGATGGGTTCTCTTCTCAAACTAATACGCTATTCTGTTGACCCTTATCATGCAGAAATGTGTTGGTTTTATCTGTTTGTGAATGAGACCTTGGCCAAATATACTTCAAAAAGGATACTTCTCTGTTCATCTCTGAATTTGTCTGCAAGCTGTCTGGGAAGATGCCAGAATCCTATTACACACCCTTTTTGTGCCTTTAAGCAGTAAGTCCTTCATTCTCTCTGCTGTACAAATAGATTGCACTTTTTGCAGCAAGCCCACTGGTAAAATACAAGCATATTTATTTAATAGTTTCAGTGGGAAAAAAAATAAAAGAAAAATCTTGCTTGAAATGGGGAGAAATGTGGTTTTGTTTGCTATGGGTTTTTGTTGTTGTTGTTTTGGTTTGTTTGTGGGTTTTTTTTGCTACTGGAGATTTTTGTTTGTTTATTTTTAATTTGACCTACTATGCTGCTGCCTTGAAGGATTTTTTTCCCCCAGAGTTTTGTCAGAGACAACCAATCCAGAAGGCTTTATAATGTTACAGCAGTAGCACGGTGACTTCATTAAAAAAAAAAAAAAGAAAAATTTAAAANCAGAAACTGACTTTCTGGGGTTTTTCCTTTGTTGTTTTTTTTGTTTTGTGTTGGTGGAGTTTTGTTTGCTATGGGTTTTTGTTGTTGTTGTTTTGGTTTGTTTGTGGGTTTTTTTTGCTACTGGAGATTTTTGTTTGTTTATTTTTAATTTGACCTACTATGCTGCTGCCTTGAAGGATTTTTTTCCCCCAGAGTTTTGTCAGAGACAACCAATCCAGAAGGCTTTATAATGTTACAGCAGTAGCACGGTGACTTCATTAAAAAAAAAAAAAAGAAAAATTTAAAAAGCACTAGGATTTCACTTATTAACATGCTTCAGGACCTCCTGGTATTTTCTAAATGGAATTTTTGTAGTCCCACATCACATTTAGATGCATGCCTAATTTATGTGGATCATCATGAGCAGTCCCAGTGACTTTACAGTGAGGCACGATTGTACTTCATTTTAACGCTGTGCTCAGATGGAGCCTGATGGATTCTCGACTTAAGGCTTGCCAAGATGGCAACAGGAAATACTAAAGGTTCCCATGTAGCTTCCTCTTTCTCTCCATTCCCTTACAGAACTCTTCCTATGTATGTTACAGTTATATATGTATATTTGTCTTTAAAAAAAAAACTTCAAAGACATGCCCTCTTCCCACAAATCTTATGTCTCCTGTGTAAATACATAACTTTGGTAGTGAGAATAAGATAAAATACAGATAAGAAAATATTGCAAATACATAAACCAAAATTGATCTGGGACCCTGCTCATTAGAGACTGCAGCTCCATGGGTGTTGTCCACAAAGGCTCTTCAGGGCCCTGAAGCTGGGACCCATTGGGACTATTTAGCTGCGATTCCTAAGCCCACTCAGACTCTGACCTTCCACCTCATCTCAGCTCAAGTAGCAGAAACTTGAACCCAAATGACTCCCTGATGGCAGTATGGAAGATTGCCAGCTCTGATGAAGCCAGGTGGATTCCACTGGGCATGTTCTCTCTGTCCACACTAGGGGAACATCCTTGGAATTTGACTGCTGTAAGCTTCTCTTAATTTATTCTCCTAGCAACAGATATTAAGACTTGATTGACACTGGTTTTTTGTTTGGTGCTTTTGCAATAAAAAAAGCCACAATGAGTAGTTTTATTGCTCTTCCACCTCAGTTCAGTTTGCATAGCTATTCCAAGAAAAAACCCCCCAAACCCTCAAGTAAGCATTAAAGGAAGAAGAGGTAAGTTTCTACAGGTTTCTTATTCCTATTATCACAAAGAAGAATCTTTATAAATTTCCAACAAATACAAGTACACAGAAGCAAACAGGTTTGTGCATGACTCTTACGTTAACTGATACATTGTCCCATATCATTTTCTCATCTCAAAATTTGTCATAAATGACATTAGAACTATTCAGGAAAGATCATAAATATCAAGAATGATTTCTGCACTAAGCATTAACTTGGATGGGGCTGGGATTTCACTCCTCTTACCCAGTGCAAGTTATTTCCTGCTGTTTTCTTGTTTCTGTTTCAAACATTCTGATTCACTATTCGGTTAATCATCTACTAAATACTGTCTCCAGGTGGTTTGGGTTTGCTGTTTTTATCTCCATGGCCCCAAGGGACTGTACCTTCCAAAGAAGTAAGGGGAGCTCAAGCACTGATATTATGCAAGAAATAGAGACAGAAGTACATCAGCAACTGTATCAGCGTGCTCTCATTTGTACACATTCTGATCTGAATATACGTGCTTTTTGAAGCACTTGGCATGCACCGTGAAGTCTCAAGTTGCTTGAGATTACGTAAGCAGGTAAAAATTATATTTGTTAAAGAGGCACGGAGGATCAGGAAAAAAATGTGCCTTGTATTAATGGGTGGAGTACAATTGAGAGAAACTTAGTAGGTTAGGGTTTATATTTCATATTCAGGTGACTGCTGTTGTGCCCAGTGCATAATTTTGTCCCATTTTCAAATTAAATTTGAATGAGAATTATCACATATATGATGCTTTCAGGAATGGAGTTTGGGTTTTACTTCAGCCTTGGATTCTGTAGACAAAGTACTAATTTTACCTTATTGTTTTTCTGTAAAACAGGGAAACTATTTTATTCTTACAGAAAGGAAAGAGAAATTTAAGAGGTAGCTTTACCTGTTGTTGTGAGATGCTTAACTACTACAATAATAAGGGATGCAATCAAAGTTTGGGATTTTAGAAAGGCAAATTTGGGATATATGGGGAAGTTAGTTAATAGATTGGGAAGTAGGATTCAGGATTTGAGAACTTGAATCTTTATCAGAAATGGAATTATTTCAATTCAAAGGGGCGATGATGTTGTTAAGTGGAAAAACTGTAAGGAAGAGTATAGAATTATTGGAATTAACCAAGAGTTTACTGTTTGTAAACTCTTTACTCTCTAAGATGTTTGTTCATTTTCAAACAGTCTCTATAGAAATCAAATTAAATTACTCTCAAGTCTTTCTGAATTAGCACAAAAAATAAATGTCTGAAGCTTGTTAATCATATAAATGATCATATAAACATAATCATGTAAACCACCTGAATGGAGCTAGTTCTTCTACATGCTGATGG
>WEIT01009105.1:0-19772 GCA_013389985.1 Dryoscopus gambensis
TATAAATGGGACAGCAACCATCAATCTTTATAGATTCCTGCCATCATATCCACCAATGTAAAACAATTTCATATAGACTATATGTGCTCTAATAAACATATTAAGAAACATCACTCTAAAATTGTTTATATTATCTATTCTGATCACATCTCTAACAGATTACATCTTTTTCAAACAAAAAATCCTTAACAAGTCAGAAATATGATGTCTTTTCCATCCTTTCCCAGTCCTCCCTGTCCTTCTCCATCATTTATAACAATTCTCTTCTTTCTGTAGCCCCAGTAATTTATTTCACACATGGAACATTCTTTACTTCCTAGTACCTTTCCAGGTAATTTTATAGCTATCAGTAGACTAAAAAGTGCTTCTGTTGCTCTCCTGGCAGTTCTATTAGATTAAATCTATTAGCATGGTCACATATACACACTTCACATTTTCAGCTCTCTCTGTTTATAACATGACTCTATTATAAAGATATTATCCTTCTTATTGCCCATATGGAATCTAAAAATCTGGATTATCTTATTTTTCCTTGGTTTAGCTTTTAAATCACCTTTTTTTAAAATGTTTTATTACTGCATTAATTTATCACAGGTTCTATATTCCTGGCCTCAACATACTTAATTACGTTACAGACAACCATCTCTGCTCCTGCTCAATATTCTGAACAGTTCACTGATTTTTAAATGCACAAAATGGTCGTTGCCACACATTTCATTTCTGGCTTCAGCAGTTGTGATCTTGTGCTTTGTTACTAAAAATAGAGCTGCTTCCAACTACCTGAGCTGGAAAGCTAATTACAGAGCTGGTAAACAGTTCTCCTCCCCATTGAGCAAATGGCAGAGTAAGGAGTCTGCTAATGCACTAGGGCTCCCACGGTCCTGTGGGTCTCTGAAATCTATCAAGTGTCATTTATTTAATCATTTGTGGCTGTTTGCATCATGGATAAATTACCATTTAAGTAAATAACTGTTTGACTGTTGTATCAACAAATCAAGGAGAAAAAGAACAATCAGCTCATTTTAAGAAAACGTATTCTAGCCTAGTTCTCTGCTTGCACAAATCAAAACAATTTCACTGAAGTAAATAGCATATTGTTGATTTTGACTAGGTAAGAGTCTAGTTCTATTTTCTGCAGTAGAGGGGTTATTAGAGGACTGACTGTTTGCAGCAGCTTGAAGACAGTTTTGAAAGTTATTTCTGTCACATACAGGCAAGAACAAACAACTGCCACTGTAAGAAAGCACTTTCTTCCCTTGAAAGTACTCTCAGCCATGTCTGCAGTACAGCAGCACGTTGTCTGGAAAAAATTCCCTGCTGAGAGGTCTTAAGGCAGAAGTGCCCATGGGGTTTAGATGTTCCTCTGCATTTGAGAGTGAAACACTGGTTTCCCTGTTACATCGGACTGATCCTTATCATGTAGCCTAATACAAGCTTTGTTGGCAACAAGGGTTTAGCCATCACTCAGTCAATAAAACTCCACTCATTTTCAGCCATTACTGAGGAAACAATACGTAGACAACACATAAGCACCTGTCAGAATAACTGTGATACAGCTGCAGGCCCAAAAAACCCCTAAGATTATGTTTATGATGCATTATGTTTGTCCATCCAAAATCACTTCTGGGGCCAAGGCGGCATGTAGCTTCTGGATTTTTTTTTTTTTAATCTGAATACACAGTATAGAAATAAAAGAATTAGGTAGAAAACCACAAGAAAGACCAATATTTCTATTTCTCCTTCCTAAACCCAAAGAAAGAGACAAGTAAATAAAACCTCTAAGATGGTACTGAACACATTAGAAGAATTTGCTGGACAAAAAGAGTATGCAAGTGCGCATAAACTATTTGCTCACCATCATGTTTCTGTCATGTAAAAGGAATATACTATATACTGTGCATCCAGGGAAAGAACTGCTATTTGAGCATAGATACATTATTTACACAGCTCATTTGGGAGATGAAAGGATGAACTCCCTATTTTGTCTGTCCAATCTTTATGAAAAGAAAAGTCAGGATGCCTTCAGCCAACCAAACCACCTCCTATTGTGAAGGAAAAGCAAATTGACACTTTTTAGCAAAACTGATTGGAAAAAGGAAGGCAAGGAAGAAATGTGGACAGAGGTGGAAATGTGTAGTACAAGGAAGAAGAAAATGCAAGCAGGATCCAAAAGAGAAACAAAGAAAGGCATGAGGAAGTCAAACTAAAGAAAATAAATCATATTTCAAGCTCTGTATATTCTAAAGAATAGAAAAAGAGAGAATCTTCTAACAAAAACAGCAATGAAAAAACAGAAACTGAGTACCAGCCTTCTCAACCAGAAGAATCCCATGAAACATGTCTGCACACCACGAGGTAGGCCCACACCGCCACAACTAAGTCAACTCTGAAGAAGGTAAGGCATGCACCAGGACTTGCGTAGTTGTCATTTGAGCAGCGTTTCCCCAGAACTGACACATTTTGTTTCCATGGTACTCTGTGTACACATACTAGAGTGCCTCTGGAGAAAGTCAGATGCCTTTTTCACATTTAAACCCATATAAGTGCGTATGTGCATGCACACAGTTGGACCGTGATGAAGCATTGTGTGTGTTTGATGGTATGCAGTGCATAAACAATGTTAAAAATCAATTTAATCCCAATTTTCAATAACTAATCAATCTTCCTGCATTTTCAGACCTTTCTTTCTGACCTAAATGACTGAATACATTAGACAACACACTCATATGTTGGATAAAATGTGCTTGTTATAGCAGGACAAAGACCTCTCAAATGATAGTATATTCCAGAAAAAAATCCACAGCAAAAGGCACATGGAAACAACATAAGCAATATTTTCCTATATTTATTCTCACCTTAAGGCATAGATGTGATATCCTGGCAGTCATTTGTCATTTATTCATTCAGATTTCAAAGGCAGCACACTGACAGCCACAGTCTTCATGTGCTGCACGGACCAACTTAAACATTTCAACTGCTCACAAGTATTTTAGGTGGTCTGCTTCTGTTGAATTAAACCTGCCAAATTCATAGGGCACGTAAGATGTGCTTCCACCTTTCAATTAAGCTAGTATAAAGTTTCCAACGCTCTTGTCAAAAAAAATTACATGGAGAAAGGGAGTGGATAAAAACACGCAGCGTGAGGAAACTGTTGAAAATAAGTCATGTAATTCTTTTTAATATAAGTAGCTCTCTCAGGCAATCACTGAAGAAACACTTTCAAAGTGACAGTCTTTAATGAATGAAGTAACTTTGTGAGCCTTGCATTGTTCTTGCCAAAAAATTACATCTTTCACCACACAGGTATCACTCAAACGTCAACCTTCCTGATGAGCACATCAGCATATGCAAAGGCTTCAGAGCCAGAATGAGATTAATGGAATAAATTTAGGGATATATTAAACGGGAGGGAAGGGCAATAACTAAGCATTAACACATTCCTTCATTCAATAGCTTTTTGATTCAGAGGCACTGATTAAAGAAGCACACGTTAGCAGACAACACAGGAGTATATGAAAAAGAAGCTTATAACAGACTGAAAGTATGGTAGTTTGCTGGGTCATAGTAGCACCAATTTCACAGGAGTTCATAAACATAACTGCTTATGTCCCAAAGTCCTAGCAACCACCTATACCAGACCTCTTTAATATGCCAAAAATCCATCAGAAGTACTATCTGGCAAGTGACTAAGCTTCATACAACACAGGTACTTAATTTTAAAAGACGTCAGACAATGAAACGCTCAAGAAAATTTCTTAACAATTCAATAGCTAAAACCCAGCTGTTAATGTTTCCACACCACAGGGAGTCCGTAGGTAGGAATACAGGGTAAATACAGACTCCGTTGCCTTACCTCAGCTATGTGCGGCATCGGGTTAAATCCACAGAGATTGCACACAACTTTCTTGCACTCGGTACAGGTATTAAAGTTGGGGGGATCCTTAGAACCAATATTTAGTCCAGTTTTACAAAGAGGACAAGATATTTCAGGCTGGCTGGCTTTCTCTGGTTCCAACGACACATCAGGTTTCTTAGCTTCAGCAGCCTGAGGCTTGCTATCTTTAGCCAAACCAGGTTTCTTCTCCAAATCAGATCCTTTAGTTAAAACACTATCCACTTTTGATGGCTCTGATTTTTCAGTTGCAAGAGGCTTGGCTTCTTTCCTTACAGGAACAGCTTTTGGAGGAGGCTGAGCCTGACTAGTCTCTTTGGGGGCTGCTTGAGGGGCAGGAGGCTGTGGTGGAGGCTGGGGCTGCTTCGCTGCAGGACCAGGTGGAGGGGGGCCTGATGTCTGAGACCCTGGCTGACCCGCTGTGGAAATTAAATTTGAGGCCTGGCTGAAGAATGAAGCTCCAAATCCAAAGAGTTTCCCGGTAACTGTTTCTTGTGGCGTTGTAGGCTGAGGCTTAGGGGCATCAGTGATGCCTCCCAGATTAAGGCTGAAACGCCTCGATTGCTCTGGAGTTTTCTGAGGTGGCTGGGGCTGAGGAGCCAGCTGTGCTGGTCCTGGCTTGGGTCCTGGCCCTGCTTGTGGGCCCTTGGGAGCTGGTTTTGTATCAGGCTTTGGGGCTGGTTTTGTTGGTAACTTTTTAGGATCATCTTTTGTTTGTGTTGGCTCAACAGGCATTGGAGCTTTAGGATCTGGTCTAGCCCCAGGCTGAGAGACAAGTTTGGCATTTGACTTCTGCCGGGACACTTGTGGAACAGGTTTGGAATCTGGTTTATCCCCGGCTGGATGTGTGTCCTGTGATGGCTTTGCAAGCTCAGGCTTTGGGGAGTCTGTCACTTTCTGCTGAGTTGGTGGTCTGGGACCTGCCAAATCCTGTTTCTGCTCTGGTGCTGCAGAGGTAGATACAGCATCTGCTGTAGGCTGCTCCACACTGGGCTGTTTTTGCTTATCTTCAGCCTGTGTTGGCTTGACCTGATCAGATTTTGGAGTGGCATCTCTGGTTTGTTGGGAGAGCTCAGTGGGGTCTGCACGGGGTTGTTTTGATTTTACAGGGGGAGACCCAGGCAAGGGCGTTTGCTTTTTTTGTGGCGGTGTTTTTTTCGGATCTGCTAACTGTGAAGGATCAGGTTTTGAAATAACATCTTTCTTTTGAACAGGCTGTGGCTGGGGAGATGTTTTAGCTGTTGAAGGTGGAATGGGTGTCTTCTGTTTGGGTGCAGGTGGCTGTGGCCCGGGACCATGACTTGGTGTTAGGTCACCTCCTAATGCTCTTTGCATCTGGCAGTTTAAACAGAGCCATTCACTGATCTGAAAAAAATAAACGCATTATAATTAAGATAAGACAAAGTTAATAAAATAAACATAATAGTAAGTTATTCTAATATAGGACTTGCTGCTGCAATGTTTTAAACTTCTGTGTAAAGAGGGAGAAATATCACTAATAATGTTTTGCAATTAACATGCACAGCTGATTATTTTCATTCTCCTCCACATTGCTGTGAGTCAAGCTATCACTGAACCCATGATTCTAATGGTTTCATATTCAGTTTACACAGCTGAATATTGGAGGATAAAAACCCAGCAGAATGAAAAAAAATGCATTGGAATTTCATGGGACCCAGCAGTGATTCATTTACAGCAATGATTTGCCAGAATAATGACAAATACTGCTAAAATAGTTTAACACATCAAGTCTGCTGACAGAAAACAATAATCAGAATTAAAACACAGTAAATGTATAATTATCTTTAAGCATACATCTTTCAAGCTCTTCACACAGTTTATGCTTTTGGTAATGGTTCAAATTACAGAGCACAGGTATTGGCAGTACATACGTATCTAATGAATGAGGCACAGAGGTGTGTAAACTGGCATTATGTTTACATTTATGTTTATTATAACACAGACTTATGCTCTACCACCAATTTCAGGGGTAAGTCTTTATCCAAAAATCAGTGAGGAGCTTTGCCTGAGCCCTGATGGTATTTCAAGAGCCATAATTAGGTTTCCCAAAACTCCTTTGTTATTAAAAGTTTCTAGGGTCACTACTGTACCTCTGTATACAACGGGCTCCTCTTTTCACCCAGAGGAGAAGGAATAAGGCAAATAATGTATTTACCCATGCTTCTCATCAATTACACTACCTCATAACTTCAAAACATTTTTTTATCAATCCCAAGCAATATAACACGAGAGGGAACCCATATTTCTGATAAGACAGAAAAGCCCAGCTTCAACATCTGAGAAAGGATTGAATTGCCTAAAACATGTGGTCACGTGCTACTTTCCACACTTTCCATCGCTAGCAGAACCATTATAGGCAGCAAAAATGCCATTCAATATGGTACAGAGTCCCATGGGCCTGCACTTGCAAGCAGATATTTAAGCAGGTCACCTGTAGCTTTTCTCCTGTTCTTGAGGCTGTGTGTGAAAGGCAGGCTACCAGCTGCAGCACTTGCACGCACCACTGCAACAGAGGGAACCACAAGTAGGAGAGCACACAACATAAATCTGTTTTCCCTTAAGGATGAAGATTCCTGGATGCTGTTTCTCACTCAAGTCTCAATGATCTTAGAGATCTTTTACAACATAAATGATTCTGTGATGCTATAAAATCTCTACTATACACCATGGAACAAATCTAGGGGCACTACATGCAAAGCAAGATTTTGTCTGTGTAATGTTGGAGCTCACTGGAAGGAGAGAGCTCTGATGTCATGGACTGAGGAAATGAATTCATTACTTTGGTGTGCCTTGCCAGTCTTGTATTTTTGCAGCAGCAAATATTAAAAGTTGGATGCAGCTCCCTAAAACACAGTTATTTCAATTATTCTGATAAACATGATATAAATACACACTCTAGTATATAAATTCACTATTACTAAGAGCTTCACAAAGCAATGCCAAATTTTGGCCTCAGCTGTAAAGTTACCATTCATAATATGGCTGCTCTTATCTTCCACTTTCTAGGCAATTTTTTTAGATTGTTTAAACAATTCTCTGATCTACTTGCAAGCCATATAGCAAAAGACTGTTAAAAATTGAAAACAACTGAAAAAAACCTGGAACACATGTTTAAGTTCTGCTTTGAATTATGAAAGGAATTAAGTTCAGACCTGTACAGAGGATTTGAGCAAGGATTACATTTAGCTTAACTCCCATTTTGTTTGATTAGTGATCACTTCTCCTACCTGATTTTAGATATTAGTAATATAATTTAATTAGATACATTCTAATACCATTTCTGGATGAATCCTTAAGGGTTTTCTAGGGTTTAAGTGTAATCAAAGAACAGGCTGTCACAGTTGGCTGGCTTGGCAAAGTAACTAAGATTTCTTATGTTGGGGAGGTAGGCTCTACTCTACAGTGGAGAAAGAGAGGATCCTGTGAGGAGCTTTTTAATGGACCTGGGCAACGAATGGATTTCTCCTCTATCGACAGAATTTTTACAGATGTTTGAAAAATGCACTTTCCATAGGGATTCACTGCTTCTGCTTCTTTTTGACACCATGGCAGTAAAAGGTGCCTACCTGTTCTCATTCAGCTTCCAGAAAATCTAAATTAAAGTCACTATGACACCTTTAAAGCCTCAAATGAAGTAGCTGTAGGGCTGGTGGGGCTACAAAACAAATAGTTTGAATAATTCTTACTTTTAAGTCATCCAGATTCCAATTGCATTTTTAAGCATTTAGGTTTGTCTTCAACCTGAAGCTGGTCCAGTCTGATTCTGCTACCTACTTGGAGTCCAAACAAACATTACTTCTATGCTACAGATTTCAAAACAACCTTGTGCAGAAGACAAAACCTTAACCCTCAACCACTAATATTTCCTTATTAAAAAAACAAACAAACAAACAAAAAAACCAAACTATATACATATACACATATATGGGCATTCTTGGTATGAAACTGAAGCCTCCAAAACTAAAACTGAATTCGTTACTCCTACAGCTGAACTTCAAAATGGAAAATGGTGGAAGTTTCACTTCACTGTATTATTTTTTAAATCTTTCTGGTTTAAACATTAAATTCCTCCCATGCATTTTAGTGGGAGGAATTAAGTGCCAAAACCCTCGCGTCATTATAGGTTACATACATCTTCAAACAAATACAAAACTGCACAAACTATAGTCCTGTGATTGGAACAGCAGGAGTTCAAAATGAAATGTGCTATGTGATATCGTTTTCTATCAAACACTTGCTTGCTTGTTCTACTGGAATTACAGAGATTTTCCATAAATTTTAACAGGAGCAGGCTTCCATTTAATACAGATGTTCTTACACATTATTACAGATGAAGTAAAACTCACTGCTGCTGTAGATACCAGAAATACAATTTTTTCTCTATCTTTAAAGGTGCTCCTGGGCAGCAGTTCTGTGACTTCCCAGTTTCTTTCTTCACATTTCTAAGATCTTTATGTAGGTTTAAAAAGCAAAAGTTTCCAGAGGAACTTGTGAGCTTTAGCAGTTCCTGTCTGTGAAGGAGATTCCTCTTTGATGCTGAGAATCCCAAGCTGTCTGTTTTTACACCAGTATGTAGGGGTGGGAGCTGGGTCTTATTTCTAGAAGAAATCTGTAAGTGATTTTCTTCATTCTGAGACCCATGCCATTAAGTGCCATAACTAGGACAGTAAATCTGACAGATTTCATGCAGCATTTTCGTTCAGATTTCAAGTCCTGAACAAAGAAAACTTCTGTTTTGTCTTCTAACTGTTGAAGAAATTATGTGCCCTCAGAACCACAAAAAAGTAATTAAAATGTATTTTAGGTATTCATCAACCATAGCATCAAGTCTTCTAGTTTGAAGTACCAAATTAATTTATTCAGTATTTTACTAACAACATCCATGGATAATTACTTTGAAGAGAATTATAACACTACATAGATTATGAATGCATAAAGAAAGTCAAGCTAACAGTTGACACCAATAACAAATAGGAACTTCAGTTCAGTCCTGCTCTCTATCCCAAACAAAGCCAACACAATTGAAGGCAATCCAGTGTCTATTCCTTTCTTCAAAAAGGGTTCAGATTTGTTCTAATGACACAAACCCATCAAAAGCAATAGGAAAGCTGTCAGCAAGTGCATTTCCTGGCATGCTTAATTTCTATCCCTGCAGATGATGTAGGGTAGGAAGAGAATCTATCTTGATTCTATGATTCCAGATGTACATGAGAAATAATTTTGACTTGCAGATTGAACATATTTTGTATAAAAATTACTGGCAAACAATATGAATGTGCTTTTCAGAAGCTACTTTAACAGTTCTTTTGCAGAGCAGAGCTGCACTCTAAGGGAATAAGTCTCATTCTCATTTAGACCAGTCATTTGCTGCTATAAAAAGGAACTTAAAGATATACATAAAATATTAACATCTCTTTACATTACCACAACAATGTAAAGATTTACAAAGCCTTTGCATTACCACAGATATGTAAGTGGACTTCGCTGACATTGCTCAGTTCCAAAGCTTTATTGACGAAATCAGTTTCTAGTCTGAAAACACAGCAACTTCTTTGGTCCCTGACAATTTCAAAGAGCAGTGACAAATCCAGATTTTGCTCTTAGCAGACATTTTTGCCAAGATGATGAGAGAAACATGAAAAATAAAGTGCCCAAGCACATGATTTTATGCAGCTTCCTGCAGTGTGAGACAAGAAACTAAAGCAGAAAATCCCGTTATGAACAAAAAAGAACAACTATTACAAACCAAATTAAATTAATATATCAACATACAAGTGAAAATGTCTTCTAAAGAAGTCTGTCCAATACTGGAGACAAAGTGTTTTCTTCTGCACCATCCTTCCATGAATAAGATCACAGCTGTTCCAAGTAATGCTACCAAACCAAACATTTAACTATTGTACACATTATGCAACTGATCCTCATTTCAGGCAAACAGATCATCACTACAAAATACATATTTACCTTCCTTTCAGCTATCTGATGAGTTTATCAGGGAACACTAACTCAAGATGCTCACAAACATGGCACTAGATTCTAGTCAGCAGCATGGTCCATGGGTATCTATTCCACACACCACAGCAATGGTTACAAGCTCTGTAGCTTGGTGCTAAACCAATGCTGGTGCAAACTTTTAAATAGACATACTGAAAAACTATTCTTAAATGTTACTTAGCTATTCTAAAGCTACTAAACACTATTTATTATAGTGATTTATATTATGCCGTTATCACAATCTTAAAACATACTCCACTACTCGGCTTAAATTACCAACACAAAAATCTATAGTTTGCACACGAATTATGAATATTTGGGGAACTATTATTTTATAGCTTACATAATTAGAATCATAAGGCAAAATACTGAACATAATCTTTTGACTTTTTTTTTTTTTGAATGTCAGTATCTCAGGATATCTAAAAAATTAGTTTTTATAGCCAAGGATATGATTAAACTGCCTCATGCACATGGCAAGGAAGAAGACTTTTAAACATAGCTCAGTGCACTGCATCATGCAGCAATGCAACAAATGCTCATTGCTTTCATCAACTTCCCTGAGATTTGATACACCAGAAACACACGAATGATTAACAAAAAATCTAACTGCAAACCAAGAGAGCGGCAAAGAGAAGGTTAACAAAGATCGTCTGTGCTGCACTGAGCGAATCATGAAAAGGATTAAGCTGTCTGGTGAGAGCAGGGCTGGGCTCTGCTGCCCGCCCAGTGACTGCCCAGCAAACACCATCTCCACATCACATGGCCTCACATAGTAGTAAATTACAGTTGCTGAGCAACAGCAATACTGGTGCAGATGGCTGACTGCAGTTGACATCTTTAGCTATGCAGATTAATTTATTATTTACTTGTGTTAAAAACTGGATGGGCCAGCTTTCTGGACTAATGAGGAAACACTCCAACATATTGTAGAACATTGCTCAATTAAATTATTGGGAAACTATTCCCCATGCAATGGGGTTTTGCATCTATATTCTGCCCCTTATGTAAAAGAGGAAAAAAAAGAGGGGAAAAAACCACAGGGCAGCACTGCTATTTCTACATCTAATCCTTAAAGTAAAGCAGAACTGTAGGTACACAGTCTTCCTCTAAGACAGACACAATGTGGGAGTTTAAGAATATTCTACAGAGAGAAACAGTATCCTATACTTCCATAACCCTTCTATTTGAGGATCTTTACAATTTTCCCAAATCTCTGTGGCAGTTGTGGCTAGGGGCAGAACTATAGGAACAATACTAACTTCATTTCATCACAAAAATTGTGAATAATCCCCATTTGCATAGAAATTGCAGTGGTAGTGACACTGGAACACCTCAGGTACTCTTTGTACCAAAGCAAATATTTCACACTTTCATGGTTTTTAAATGACAGCTAAACAAGTCTTGTTTGCATCTGCTCTCTGATCAATTTGAACCCAGACTAAAGTCCATCAGGTTTACAGAACTCCTCTAACTTTACTTCAACACAGTTAAGAGCTGGTATCTAAATTATTACTTTGAAAAATTTTAAAAAGTCTTGGGTTTTGTTGGAGTTTTTTTAAACTCATTTCTGTACAACTTATGATGATTATAACAGCTGATAATCAGATTTAGGTCCTTGATTTTTTTTTCTAGTTTGTTCTGCTTTACTTATATAACCCTTATATTCCTCCCTCCAAGTTCATACAGGGTGTACAGTTTCAAAGCTATTTTTTCCAGATATTAAAAAAACTTAAGATTTTGTTGCATGTCACTACCCACAGTGATGGCAGTTTTATTCTTGTTTATATATAATTTCCAGTCCAAGTTGCATTCTGGTTCTTATGCAAACCACACGGAATACTTCAATCAACAGCTTCCTCTACTGTCATGTAATCAACAAAGAATTAATAGACTAATTTTGATTAATTTTACTGTAAGTATAAGCAAAACTTATGTGGATTCACCTCAAGAATTATATTAATCTTCCTTATTTTAAATTATTATATATTGTTCTCCCTATACAACCTAATCATTATGAAAACAACTGAAGAAAATTAATGCCCTTCCAACGGATTAAATTCAGTTTAGTTACTGACCCTACTTCATGCTGAAGTATGTTTAGGATATTGAGAGCTGCAGGACTTTAATAAAAAGAAATACAAATACCAAAAATCATTATAAAGATTTGAACTAAAATATTATTTTTTTTAATCAAATGTTGTGATACTATTGTAAATTAAAACAGCAGCAGAAAGAAAGCAAAAAAACCCCAAACAAACCAGGCAATAGTGTGTAGTACAATTGATATGGAAAATTTTGAGCCCTACCAAAAAAAGTTAAAAAATAGACATCTCCTCCCCCACAAAAATTTACAACAAAAAAAGAAAATTTTTCAGATTGGGTTAAAAAAATTTCATGTTGAATTGAAAAATAAATGTGCAATCCAGTAATAAGTTCTATTTGATCAGAAACCATACACTCCACTTTGAGATGGTCAATTGTTTGGGGTTTCTTATCCCTCCTCTTGGAGCTTTTACCCTTCCTCTTTTTTCCATTAGGAAAGTCAGCTTTGGTACAGACACATTTGAAAAAAAGAGTCAGAGACGATGAAATATTTTTTTAGAATTCACTTTACCTCCACCCAGAAGAACTTTTGGCAAGTAAGCAAATCCTACATCAATACACAGCTTCACATCATCTGAATGTACAATTTTCATTAAATATCTACGTATAAAATTATATCTGGCTCCAAGATGAATTTTAAATGATCTCTTAAAAAAACACAAAACAAGGGATGAAATATGATCTAATGTAGATAAAATCCATGTAGAACAATCCCTCCTCAAAAACCACCTAGAAGATGGGCACCCACATATGCACAGATACACATCAGAGGTGGGCTCAAGTAGCAGAGTCCACACACAGCCAGGTGTCCAACATTACAGCTTTAACACTCTACTTGATCGTCAGCTTTACAGATGACCATCATAAAGAATGTAATGACTTTGTTATTACACTTTAAACCCTTGCTCACTCTGTTTTGCATGTATCTTCCAATAACTAGTTCACAGGGAATGAAAATTTACTCCAGCTGTTGAGCATATGCACTGATCACTTAGATTTAACTGTAGCAGTTCATGCTCTTTGCCTTTTTTCCTCAAGACGTCTTTGTTCATTTTCAGAAAGCCTACTCCTATTCAAATGTTCTAAAGGGCTGAATCTTTTTTTGGGAAGTGCTGGTTTCTGTTGCTAATGGCTCACGGGAGTGGGTTTGGGAAAATAAAATGGTAAAAAAATTTAAAAATTAAGTCACCACACAATAAAAGATACACTTCCTACAAGGTTCTGATGTACACGAAAGGAAAGTGGAATAGAGTACCAGTCCTCAAACCTGCTTATATAATTTTTTCCATTACTTTATGCAACTGTTGCTAGGCAGTCATGTGCCGTGGTGATGAGTGGAGCATGAATACCTAGACAGATTAGAGAGACATATGTTACTGAACACTTATGTATGGTGTGTTTTCTTTCCAGACTGCTGTACAAAAACAAGATCTATCCTTGTTCGCCAGGAGGACTGCAATGTCAGATGGTTCAGAGAAACTGGTCAAGGGGTCTGACCTTGTGGCAATATAGGTATCACTTTCTGCTCCTAGTTACAGAGTTCTCTCTAGTGAGTTAAAACCGACAAGAGTGCATGTACTACTGCATTTTAAATAGAGGTTTAAATGAATAAAATGAATTTTTTTAATCTGCACTTTTTTTAATAGTTTTACAATGTATGCAATCTACTTCCTAAGCCAGTTTTTGAAGCTTAAATTCTTTTCAGAATCACCTAAAAATATAGAGCACAGAAACATAGAAAGATCTATATTGGAAAAATTATTCACTCGATTAGTTTTGGAGACGGAGCTACCTTGTAAGAAACTTGTAAGAAGACTATCTTAGGAAGGCAATTCAAGCAGCTGCACAAGGGAAAATGCTAGAGAAAAAAAGTCAATTTTTTTTCTAAATAAATGCATTCCACTCCTCATATCCAGTTTGAAATTATTGTTTCCCAGTCAGCAATGTGTTTAACATAAGCAATAAAATCAGCAGTTATAAAGGACATGGGAAAAGCACAATGCAGGATTCCAGAATCATGAAACATGGCAAAAAGAACAACAGGGAAAGCCAAAATACAACAGTAAAGCCAGTAAGTGTATGGGTAAGACACAGATTTTTGGTCAATAATATTTCAGTAGAACTTAAAATACAAGAAGCCAAAAGAAAAAACTTGCACCATAAACAAGAAAACTGACAGCCAAGTCACAAACCATGATTTTCCTGATAGACAGGAAGAAATGGATAAAGTATTGTAAAAGAGGAATCAGAAACTTTTGTTACTAAGCTAAATACTGAAAGGAAACAGAAACTAGAAGGAAAATTTGGTAATAACGCGAGTGGGAACCTTGGCAGCTGAAATAAGTGAATTTTTTGTATGTGCCAGAGCAGGTTCTATTAACTTTGATCCCAATGTTCAGTAATAAAGTCATGTGTGATTTTTGTCATACTTCAATAGCAGACTGGAGCAGGACACCCACAATGAAGTTTCAGCAAGACAGCTGGTCGTGCAAAGCTGAGCAAATGAGAAAAGCCTGAGTGGGATTCAGGAGACTGGAACTAACAGTTGAATAAATTAGATGTCCAATACCTTCATTTACTGAAATGATTTCATCATGAAATAAATGCATATCCTGTGTTTATTTCAATGTGTACTATGAAATTCAAATCTACTTTTACATATGTATGCAATCAGTTAGTCTTAAATGCAGCTGTATTTATTGTCTAAAAGTCCTGAATTTCACACTTATAGAGAACCTAATTCAAAAACTCGTAGTTATTCACAGAATTTCCAAATACTTGGAAATCTTCTTACACAAACTCTCTCAAAATCTATTTCATTTGAACACACCAAAGTTGTCAACTATTTCCATAGGAAATCTTAACATTTTAAAGGAAGACAAACTTGGGGCTCCAAGAGATTTCAAGAGAACACTACGGAAATGAACAACTCAGCACTCACAAATAAATGTAAGAAATTCTGGCCTAAAAACACTGGCAGAATTTGAAGGCAAAGGTTTGTAATAAAACTTCCCCTTTGACTTTAATATCAATGCATCATGCCTGTTACATATAAATATATCCTTTTTTTACACCAACAGTCCAGAATGACCTTTCCTCATGTACACCCTGAAATGCAGACACCTGGTTAGTTGCAGAGGCTCTGAAGTTTTCTGCACACAGATGTTCAAGTCACTCCTTTTCCAGTCCAGGCTTTAATGCCAGCTATCTCAATCCTCAAATTCTCTAAACTCAAAGAAGATGTTACACTTCTAAACCAAGCAATGTGCTACCAGTGGTTACTGCAATTAGTCTTTCAGGCTTAAATTTGCAATTTTAACAACAAATCAATAGATCATATTGCTGGATGCAAAAAGTCTGCTGTTTGTTATCAGGTACCCACAAATAAACATGTGCTGGAAAGAAAACCAAAGGCTTGCAATGTCCTTAAATCATTGTGGTGCTGAGCACATAGGTTGCCCAGAAAGGCTGTCAAGCCCCCATCCCTAAAGACATTCAAAACTGGCTAAACCTGCTTTAGGTGACACTACTTTGAGCAAAAGCTTAGTGTAACACCATATCCAGAGGACTTTTCCAGCTTCAGAAATTTTTTATTCAATTTTGAATATATAGGTAGTATTTACCAGGTTCAAAATACAGTAGTAGTCTGTACTTCTTCCTGTGTGCATCTCAGATCAGTTGAACTAATACCAAAGCAAGACAAAAAAAAGTTTTTCAAATTTCCCTTCTATTTATCAATAGTTACCCTTTGGTGCCAGGTCTACTACGCTTGAACTTCTGTAAATTGACAAAAGTGTTGGTACTGGAAACAAACCCAAACTACACTGCAAATTTAAAATTAGCATATCAGGATGTACAAAAAGCTGTTCAAGCAGTAAGAAGAGATCAAAGAGTCACATGAAGCCTTATTCCCATGCAGAGCAATAAAGGATATGCAGAAGCAATAAATCAAGTAACCACAAACATCAGGTTAAAATAAATTCATTTGAAGTCCTAATATTGCTTTCTATTCTATTGTATTTTACAACATTTATATGTTATAGACTTACAGCAAGAATGGTGATCAAAATCACCATTAGATTATGATTAGAAATAGTCCACAGCGATCTTAATATCCCACAAGAGCGAAATAACCCATGTACCACCAAGTCAAACTCATAACTCAGGCTTTCAACTAATGAACACTGACACAGTTGTAAAGCAAATCCACTCCACAACCTTTCCTAAGACACACACTAGAGCTATGAAGACTGATTTTGTTTTTGGCTTAGTTAGTTCTTATCGCAGAAAAAATTATTTATCTATAAATATATCTGTGTCTGAGTATTGTAGTCAGATTATAAACACAGTTAGCAGGTGCATAAAATCAATCAAAATAAGACAAAAGTCATATTGGGGTTTCTCCTCTTTTTATATGAAGACATGAGAACACATTTCTAAATCTATATGAGCAGAGAACTATTACCTTCTTTTTTTTCTTGAGTTTCACCCTTTTTCACTCATAAGCAGTTTTCTGAAATAGCATTAATTTTTTCACTGAACTTTTTAAGTTATCATGATGATGTACTGTAGCACATCCGATGTTTCAACATAACAAAGGTAAACTTAATTCCTTGTTCTGGTAGTGAACATTAGTTTGAAAATTACTCACCTCTGTGATATGAGGATTAGGATTGAATCCACACAGGCTGCAGACTACAGTGTGACACTGGGTACATGTGTTGTAGTTGGCCTTTTCAGGAGTGTGCAGCAGCAGCTCGGTGGTTGTACAAAGAGGGCAGAAGGTTTTCGCACCAGCTTGCTTTTGCTGCGGCGGTTTTTCAGGCCCTGGTTGCTGGCCGGGCGGTTTTGTAGGTCCTGGTTGTTGTGGTGGGGGCTTTGTGGGCCCTGCAGTCTGAGAAGGTGGTTTCGTAGGCCCTGCCTGGGGTGGCACTTGTTTTACAGGTCCTGTTTGCTGCAGAGGTGGCTTCCCAGATCCAAGCTGTGGTGGCTGTTTTGCAGGTCCCATTTGCTGAGCAGATGGCTTTTCAGATCCAGGTTGCTGAGAAGGCTGTTTTGGAGGCCCTGCCTGCTGCAAAGATGGCTTTACAGGACCTCCTTGCCGTGCAGGCTGCTGCGATGGTTGTTTCACAGGTCCTGGCTGCTGTGATGACGGTTTTGTGGGAGGTGGTTCTTGGGGTGTCATTTTAGCGCCGTCTGGTTGCTGTGGGGATGGTTTTGCTGCGCCTGATGAAGGTTTTGCAGAAGTTTGTTGCTGAACAGGTTTCCCTGGTTCTGATGGTTGCGGCTGAGATTTTTGTGGTCCTCGCGGCTGGGGTGGTTGTTTTGCTTGCTCTTGCTTAGCATCTGCTTGTTGGCCATGGCCTGGTTTCTGAACTTGCTTTGGTTCCCCAGGCTGCTGCTGCTGCTGAGGCACTGGTTTGGAAGACTCTGTTTGTTGGAGGGTAGGTCTTTGTTGTCCTTGTTTTTGAACAGCTGGCTTCGGAGACTGTGGCTGAGTTGGATGTTTCGCAGGGCTCCTCTGCTCCTCAGGTTTCCCTTGCTCTTTTGGGGTAACTTTTTGTTTCCTACCGGCTTCTTCATGAGTTGTATCTGAATCCGATATCAAATCAAAAGGATTGAATTTGTTCACAACTGAAGTGACTGCACTCAATGGATTGGCATCCGAGAGAAAACTGGGCATCATACTTGGCTTCTGATCTTCCTTAAAATCAGTCCTGGACTTTGATTCCCGTAGACTAAGAGAAGAAGGGCTCCGTCCAGGTGCCCGTTGCTCTGTCTTCAGCACATCTACTGTTCTGCTTTTACTTAAACCCGCTGGTCCTGGATCTGGAGGCTTACCTGGTTGTCTGGGATGGCGGCTTGTATCAAGTTCAGGATGTCTGCAGAGAGAAAATGTAATAAAATTAAAATAATGCATAATAATAGAAAAATGGGATAAAATAGCATGTATCATTAACCCTGGAAGTGCACTGGTAGTGCTGTGAAGTTTCTCAGTGCTTAAGTGTTTTCAAGACCAAGGTTTATAACAAGGTGAGTCTAAAAGATATTTAAATAGTCATTGCCCTTTAAAGGCTTATACAAGTTTTCAGTCATAGATTGTTTTACTCTTTAGAAAATAATCTAATACAACAACATTTAACCAGATACCTTTTCTTTCAGAATTCTGAAGAATTCAAAGCTAGAACTCCCTATTATACCTGTATCCAAATGATTAACTCTCCCCCCTACTCCTTGGCATACAAAAACAGGGAGACAGAAGACTAAAAGAAACAGAAGTGGCAAAATTAGCAGATCAAAGTATAGCAATACAAAAAAAAAAAAAAAAACAAACAAAACAACCAATGCACAATGCAAAATGCTTACGTACTTGTGTTCTGGCTACTTGTACAAAATTTGGATATATTTACAATTCAATATGCAGCAGGGATTTAAACTCCTAAAATTCATATGTATTAAGGAGTATATGCTTCTTTGTAAAGTGTTTATTTTGGCACCCATCCACTCACAAAGCACAAGAGTTTTCCATCAGATAAACCAGATGTCAGGTCACAGTTAGCCCTGAATCTTATTTTCTTCTTTGCAAATAGCTACCGTACTCCTTCTCAGCCTCACTCCAACAATTCACATTGCCCAGTGTTAAAAAAAAAATCCTTGCAACAATATTTAGCTATATGTTCATACAGGAGAAAATGAAACTAAGAATGTAGGAACCAAAATCAAGACCATGGCTTCATATGTGGCGCAGTACTTTACTTGTTGCTATACTTGGCTGAAGCTGGGGTAATAATATTTTATTCATTGCTAATGCTCAGGGATGTAATAAAATATTCTATTCAGTGCCATCAGTGAGCTTCTGCTAGAAGATATGGTGTTCTCTTCAGTGTCACAGAAATTTTGCAAATATAAAGTTTTCACTTTTGACTTTGAGAGACCCAGTCAACTCTGAACTTAGTTTTCCAAACATGACATTTCTTCTTGGGTATTCATAAGCAAGATAAACAATCGCTTATTACATTTAACTGCATTCCTTGACGAATAAATGCATAAATGCACAATTTTAAGAGTTTTGTCAGAAGTCTGCAGAACCATCTACAGTCGCCACATTAAAAACTGTGTTTTACATTGTTAATGTCACCGTGAGTCTACCAGTATTTTTGATTAATATTTAGTTTTCATCACATGGCTAGGAATGGCAAGAAAAATGGAAAAAGCTAAGTGGTAGACATTTCTGTGCATATAATTCTCACAACACGGGATTTCTTGTAATCTTGTATCTGACTTTTTCTGTTAATTAAAAATTTCCTCAAGTAATACTTGTTAAGGACAAACTATTTCCAGCCTTCCACAACTACATTTATCCCTTCCCATTCTTGAGCACATATTGACCAAAATACTTGGACATTTATGACCTTAATGTGCAACCCACTGAAGTGAGTAGGTGTTTTTCTACTGGCGTCAGTGAATATTGATTAATTCATAAAGAGGATAGTTTAGAAAAGCTCAATGATAATCTAATTCTTCCAAATATTTAGTATTTTTGCTTGTTAAAAGAGCAATTTTATACTCTCATTAGCAACTACGTAGGTCTACCTGCAGCTGTTTCTTGTTATTTAGATAAGCACTCTAGGTTTATCTGAGGAGGCACTGCTTACCATATGAAAACATTTCAATTGGTCTATTAGCAGCAGCTTGGTATACTTCCAGCATTTGTGTTTGTAAATGTTCAGACTCCTAGGAGGCTTCATTCAACAATGAT
>WEIT01009106.1:1688-16110 GCA_013389985.1 Dryoscopus gambensis
CCTTACAATAACAGATAGTGCCTGTGATAAATCCAAATGAAATTAGAATTACTGCTTATCTGGAGTCCTGAATTACCTTGTCTATTTTTCTTGGTCTAATAAAGATCTTTCAGGGTCTTCAAAGTCTCCCTATATTCTTGGAGGAGTAAACTGGGCAGATTTCTGGTTACTTACAAGGCATTGATAAAGGCAGTTAGGCTGTACTATAGAGAAACCCTAAAGGAATCAACCCCAAATCTGTTTAACACCAGATTCAGATGACAAGGTAAGAAACGGCTAAACTGTTTCCATTCCTTTTTAAAAAAAAAAAAAAAATTTAACCTTTCTGAGGAATACAATATTTTCTTGAGGTAATCTTTCATTTCCTCAGACTCTCCAGGGAATGTGAACCTGAGATTTGCAAATTCATTTTTGCTAGCTATTCTTGTTATGGATTTTCTATGAATCTACCTGTGCTGGAATCTCCTCGACTCAAAAATAACCTAAAACAGGGATCTCTCCCATGGGATTTAGTTCTGAAAATAGCTGAGCTGATACCTGTTAAAGCACTTCAGTGTGGGCTGTAGTTAAACGCTGTGAATGTGCTCATGCATCCAAATACTTGTGGGCAAGTTTTACAGGTGTTCAGTAGTGTCTGTATTTCAGGTCCTAGAGAACCTTAGTCTTGGTTAAAGATGAAGAATTCTGTTGAAAGGCTGCTCACCCTGTAGGTGAGCATTTTGTTAGAGCTTTGTCAAAGGGCTCAAAATCCGGTCAGTCCTCTGCATGGTACAAGAGGAAAAAGCAGAAAACCTTTGGGAAGCTTGCAACAGCACCGTGGTTAATGCTTGTAATTCCCTCTTCCCCTGAATTAACTAGAAATCCAGATGATGATGATAAACCCTGGTGTTACATCATGAAGGACAACAGTTTGTCTTGGGCGTATTGTGACATTCCAGCTTGTGGTACGTAAAGGCTTTCTTAAAATCCATGTTATGAATGAATGAAGATTTATTGATACTACAACAAGCTTTCACTGTATAATTTTGAATGTTCTAGTGTTCCCAGGAGTGTTGAATATTTTACTGTTTCCAATAAACAATAGGCTTTTGCATTTTTTGGTGTTGTGATACAATCTGTGATTCTTGTCCTGAAATAGCAGCAGTGTCATACTACTGTTTTGGTCACAATCATGCCAATATCCCCAAATTTTCTGCTAGAAAATGCAAGGTGTCAGAAATGACTGATGCTTTGGTACAAGTTGTCATCATCCTGGGAGTTATAGGCCCAGAGAAGGGAGTGGGCCTCTGTGGGCAAAGAGAGGTCTACATCCTGAAGATGTATGAGACATGGTATTTAATTCGAAAACATGAAGAATCTGGTAGTCTGATGCCATATCCCTTTTTATCCCAGCAAGGAGGGAAAGGAGGCCACCAGTTCCAGACAAAGTAGATAGTTCTGCAGGTACCAAAAGACCATGTGGAAGAAGACATAAAAAAAGAAGTTTTGTGAGACCTAGGATTGTTGGGGGATCTTCATCTCTGCCTGGATCTCATCCTTGGACAGCAGCTATATATATTGGAGAGAGTTTCTGCGGTGGAAGCCTGGTTCAGACTTGCTGGGTAGTGTCAGCAGCACACTGCTTTGCTAACAGGTAAACTCACCCCTTAGTGTGACAGTGAGTCCTCCCAAAAAACCTGAACTGAAAAAGAAAGAAGACGAGATTATAAAAGATCAATGTGCCAAAAGGAATTTCTGGCAATTTGAATATTCTTCATGATCTAAAAAATGGCTTGGAGTACTATAATCTCATAAGCCCTTATCTTGTTCCTCAAGGAGTCTCAAAGAATCTAAACACCCTGACTAAAGGAATAAGGTAAGGTGAAGTAGCACATAGAATGGGGCATTGCATGTGCAAGAATCTGCAGGGGAACAGAAGTATTTCTCTTCTTTTTGGTTACCTTTGTGAATGTTTATGCCTGTTTTGAGATATAACAGAGATGACTATGCTTACTGCTGTGATTTGTTCAGAAAGGCTGAGACAGCCAAGCAATGATTTATTGGAGACAATAAATTACTGTTGGTTGACACAAATAGAGTGGGCTGTGCTTTACAAAAAACCACATGGAAGAACTAAACTGTCAAACTTCTGAAGCTGATTTTCTTGAGAGATTTTTTTTTCTCTCCTCTCGGACACTGGAGAAACTATTGATTATAAGATGCCCTTACTTTATTCTAGATACTCAATTTTCCACAAATGTTCAACACTTTCCCTGATTTCAGTTTGATCACATTGATGGGAAAAATATTACATCATTTGATACCCATTGTTCTTTTGCATAGTAAAGAAGCCAAGAGAAACAGAGAACCTTGTGCCAGAATATAGACACTGATAGCTTGTAGAGCTAATAATACCACTGTGAATGCTGTACTGAAGCATTTGGAGCTCAAGCCACAATGCATTTGTTTTTCAAATGTTGTGAAATAGCTACTAACTTTGGCAGCTGTTCAGGACATTTCCACCCACTTCCAGCTGGTAGTTTGGTACGTACAGATTTTCCATAATTAGTGCATTGTAATTTGTGCTCTTCTGTTTGTTTAGTACCTCTGGCAGTCACAATTCCAACTGTTTTCCACTAGGCGACAATAGATACCTGTGCAGCTAAATTATTTCTTTTTTCTTTTCTGTAACGTCTCCTGTTTTATTTCTTTTCCTGAATGAACCATCTGTAAGTCATAGCAGAACCATTCAGTGCTTCTAAAATTATTCTAAGTACTGTTCCAGAAAGTGAACTTCCACTGTTTTACAGGCCCAAAATTTGATTTTCAAGAAGGTTGATTTTCTACTGCAAAAATACTGAGAAAATCATGGCCTTACATATTGATCGAAGAACATTTTATTGTCTTCTTGTATTCCAGTAATACATGATAAACTTTGCCCTTTCCTTTGTTAACCTTAGGCATAGTTCTTGTAGCAGGGTTGCTGCTGCCTCTCTGCATTGCAATTGGCCAGAATCTCTTTCCTCTGAGTCCATGGCTGCTGGTCATTGTTGTGTGCTCAGTACTGAGGGAGGTTCCATGGTGTTTCGGTACTCGATGGGCACAGAAATGCAACCAGGGAAACTGCAATGATGCAAACCACTCTGCATCTGTGTGTGATGTGTGAAACCAGAGATTTTCTTTTTCTGAACTGGATAACAAAACATAGGAGTGCTCCAATGTGGAAGACACTTGCTAACTAAATTCAGTGTAGACTTATGCAGATGCAGATTGAATTGGTTTTAGAACAAGAGTGAAATGTGAATTCTGTTGCTTTTAAAACTAGAGAATGTATTGCCTTTTCTAAACACTTCCTGATTATTCCTACATGTCCCTTTGTCTTGGTTTGAAAAGACAGGTGTCTGTTAAGGGAAGGCAGGAGCCTCCCTTGGAATAGAAGATGCAACCCCCTTCCCTCCAAATTATTATAATTTTGACATCAAGGGCTTTCAGGAAAAGATATGGGGAATAGGAATAACAGTTCTTTTACATATATATATATATAAAAAACAAAGCAATAATACAGAAACACTGGTTTAACCTGACAGAGCCAGGGTAACCTGGCACCCTGCCAGGCAGGGTGGTGGTAGCAGTCTGATCAGGTGATAGCTGCAGTTCTCTTTGAAGTGGTTCTGTTGAAGTGGTGAGCTTGTAGAAAAGGTCTGGTCCTCCTCAGAAAGTCCAGTGGTGGTTGTGTAGCTCCTGTCCTCTGGGAATCCAGTGGGAAAGGCCCGCTCTTCTGTTGCAAAAACCCCCAACCTTTATCCAGATGGAAATGCTTGGCTCCTCCCCCCTGGGCGGAGCATCTCACAATGCGATGGTGAGTCATGAGGCAAGGCATTGATGGGCCCATTAACAGGAGATGGTCTGGAGGGAGGAGGCAGGGAACAGCCACTAACAGAAGATAGCCCAGAGGGAGGAGGCAGAGAACATTGTTACACCTGGTTTCAATAGCTCATGAAGATGGTAATAGGAATACAGATAACCCAGGACACCCTTACTTCCCAGTTGTACTGGTTCTTATTCATTTTCTTTCCTAGGACACTGGATATCAGAGGACTGTGGTCTTAAAGTAAAAAAATGATAGTTGGAAAAGATGCTATGAATTGCAAACACTGTGTTCTCATCTGGCTGTGGAGTTTCCCATTAAATTCATGTGCTGTTGGGATTTCACCAGGTTGCTTTTGATTCTGGACAACAGATTTAACACAGATCAAACAAATATCAGAGCAGAACTGGTGATATTTTTTAGGGGGAAGCTCCCCAGATGTTCCTGAGTTGTCAGTGTGTCAGCACCTTTAAATCTTGGCCCATGCCTGCAATTTTTTTCAGGAGACTGGTTTCCCAGAGAAATGAGATATCCACCGCTGACTCATCTTTTGATATATTATATATAATAAATTTGATTTTTTGATCCCTCATTTTTTTCTGAGCAGTTTTTGTACTCACAGGCAAAGCCAAATTTAAGTTGACTCAGTTAAGTTTCTAGAAGAGGTGCTTACCCCCCAAAGATGCTTGTTAGCCAAACAGCAGCTGGGCAGCAGTGCCTGTGCTGGCCTTTTCCTTCTTTGAAGAAGCAGCAGCCTTTAATTAGGCTGTTAAGGATCAACAGAGCTTGGGGCTCACTGTAACATTTGTTATCTTTTTCCTTGCCCTCAGTAGGCAGGAAGCTTGGGAAAGAGGTAAAGGCATTATGAGAGGGTAAACAAAGGACATGGTGGGAGGCTGGGGTTATAATGGTTCATAGGATACCCAGCCATTGGAAAATAAGCTGCATTTGTCCTGCTAATTACAGAACTGCTTGTTCTCTCTTTTGTATTACAGTCCACTAAAATCCACTATTAGAGTAGTTCTGGGTCAACAAATATTTAATAAAACAACTGATGTAACACAGACTTTTGAAATAGAGAAATACATCTTGCATCCTCAGTATTCCGTGTTCAATCCTACTGAACATGATATTGGTGAGTATTTTTGTTCAGACAGTTTTATTTTCCATTTACTTGACCTAGTTTCAAGTTTAGTTGGTCTGTTAAAAACTGCCTTTATAGTGCAAAAATCATAGATGCTAGGAGAGGCTTTTGATGCAGAGGGTTCTTAGTTCTATCAGAGTTATAACAGCATCTGAAAGCTAGACAAATTCAGATGAAAAATAAATTGCAAATTTTAAATAATTATGATAATTAGCCTTTGGAGCAATTTACCTAGATGTGTGGCAGATTCATCATCACCTCAAGTCTTTGTGAGATTAGGCATTTTTTTCAACTGAACCAGAAGCTGTAGGCTTGATGCAGGAATTACTTGGTAAAATTCTATTGTCTGTATTGTATAAAGGATCTGACTAGATGAACATAATAACCCCATCTGCTCTGAAAATCTGTGGTACTAAGAACCATTTTTTACACTGAGATAGATTTAAAAATCAGCTGTCTTATCAGTCAGAAGTTAAATGCCCTTCTGATTGACCTTATAATATTGGTCAGAATGACAATGGAACAGCAACTTCTTATTTTCTGATCTGCTCTTGTGAAAGTTGTCACGTCACCTCAGGGCATCAAGCTGTGTGAGCACTTTGTCTGTGAGACTATTTAATAGCCTGACATTGGGAATATTTTAGGTCAGGCTTTTTTTGCTCCCAGATGATGAGTATTTTCTACTCTATAGCAAAAAGCGTTCAGATTCTGTGTTGATGGGAGCTCTGTCACAGTGTACCAGGAGACAAACTAGATTAAAGGCATTACTCTGCTCTGAAATATCCGGGTGAAAACCACTCATGATGCTTTGAGATCTCATTGCTTTTTAAATTACTCGGAAGTTAGGTAGGCATGCCTCACCAGTGTGCTGTGTCCAAATCTAGGGAGAGCTGAACATGGAGTGCCTAAGATGAGCCCAATTGCAAGAATAAATGAGAAGGCAGAAACTGTGTTGGAGGAGGAAGATGCAGGGGCTTGTTCTGTCCAGTCAGTGATTTCTACTGATGCGACAGAAGAGTTGTTTCCTGATGAAAATAATTTTCTAAAGGAATCAACTATCACATGAGTGTTTGCTAGGAAATTTGAGGGATTCAGAAGCAGGCAGAGTTAGTGGGTAAGAGGAGTAAGGAGAGGAAGAGAAAGCTGCTGAGTGTGGGAGCAAGGTTTGTGTGGGCTTCTCAGGCTGTGAGATACTTCTATGTTCCACTAAGGCCAAAAACTGTAGCTGGTAGAGAAATAAGACTATCCAGTGACATCACTTGCTTTCCACACAGCTGTGCTCACAAAACCTTGAGCTTCCAAAAGGCCTGATGAGAAGATTTAATAGGTGTGTCCACATTACCTCAGCTCTGTTCTCTTTGAGTGGTATGGCAAAACCAACACGCTGCCCTTGTTCCACCCAGCACAAAGCTCCTTTTGCTGCTTTACAGACATGAAAGGGATTTGCTACAGGGGAACCAATTTTTGAAATCCTTCAATATCAATCTCATGATGCTGCACAGCTTCGTATTTAAACTGTTTTCAGCCCCATGACGGGTTAGTAAAGATTGTGTAGGTTATGTAATAACTTTGTAGCTTCAAGAAGCTTGGTTTTGAAATGTCCTGAGGTTTTATTCCTTTTATTCCTTAATTTTAAAGATCTTGAATTTTGCTGAACTCAGTGATAACAGGACACGAAATACACCAGCTCTTGGAGTAATTAATTTTTTAATGGAATTGGAATTAGGCCAGTGGCCAGGCTTTCAGAAGCAGTGAGTATTTGCACATCCCACTTATTTCAGCTGAAAGTTGGGGATATGTCACTGTTATTTAACTATAAGGTGGGAGGAGACACATGTATTTTCTATCTTCCCCCTTCTCTACAGAGGCAGTGAAGCAAAATCTGCTCAGTGAGCATAGCATAAAATAAATATTCCCACAAGGGGAGTAGCTGAATGTTTCAGCCTTCAATTTGCTGTGAAATCAGGTGCTGTTGAGATGAGTCTGTCTGTCTTTGATTGAAATATCTTAATTAAGAGAGGCTTAGGGGATAATTAAATTTGTATCTGAGACCCATTACTGCCAATCCCATTAAAGAAAGGGAACAGTCACTTTCTTCCTCCTGTATTTTCTGTTTTTCTGTTCTGCAGCTTTGATTAAGCTGAAGAAGAATGGCCAACGTTGTGCTGTCAAGTCCCAGTTTGTTCAGCCCATCTGCCTGCCGGACAGTAACACTGTTTTCCCTGACCAGCTGAAATGTCAGATTTCTGGATGGGGACACAAGCATGAGAGTGAGTGAAATGAGAGCTGGTGTCTATAGAAAAAAATCATGATAGTAATAACATAATGCTCAGGTATACATTATACAGCTGAGAGTTTGGTAAAATATTTCGCAAGGGACTTCTGGTGGGATTCTTTTTATCTACCTTTAGTGTTTACAATATTTACATCTGAAATAGTCATCCTGAACTTTCTTTATGGTCCTTGGAATTTGGAGTGTGGTTCCCTTTACCAAATGTTTGCACCAATTTTTGGATGGGATGAGCTATAAGCTAGATAGATTCCATGGGCTGGGAGAGGAGAAAGTAGCTGGTTGTGGTGCCAACACCTGGCACTTTAGTAAAATGAATCCCACCACTGATTTCTCCAGGTAGGCAACCAAGACTGCAAACCAAATACAATCAATTTACTAGTCAGTAATGGACGGGATTTTTAACTTCACCATCAAGAAACTGTGAAAATGTCCACAGAAGATGGCCAGATAAACTTTGGGCTAAGAAGTGCTTACGCTCAGCTTGAGAAAGGTGGAAAAAATCATCCCATCCTTTCAGAGGAGGAATTTAGGATTATGAGGCTGGACCATGCTGCTTCAATGTTGAGATAGCAAAGGCATATGCAGGTAGATGAGAAGGACTGAGGAGCTGGCTGCCACATTTTCATGAGACATGTAGTATGAGCACATGTCCTGGTCTAAATGTGTAGTCTAAAGACAAAAAGAAGTAATGGAGCGTTCAATAAATGGATGATTTATTATCAGTCTGGAAAGAGGTGAGGACAGGAGTGCTGGGGTACTGTTCCTGAGTCTCTAGAAAATGAGAGAACCCAAAGTTGATTAATGGCTGGACATTGCAATACTGTTATTTTAAAAGGCATGGAGTCTGACTGGAGGATCAGAAAGTGATCACTATAAAAATTATTGTATTTTAAAGATGTCCAAAACATGATTATTACTGAGAGGTGTTAAGTGTGTTTACTGTGTACTAAATGGGTTAAATATGTTGTATTGTGCCTCGTGTTTTCATGTTATGTTCATGACAGTCTATAAAAATGACTTTCTTTTCCTCTCTTGGAATTTTTTAAAGATATATCTGGTTATTCAGATGTCCTGCAAGAAACACTGGTTCCACTTATTCCTGAGGAGAAGTGCAGAAGTCCTGAAATTTATGGAACAGAACTCACAGAAAATATGTTCTGTGCTGGCTACTTCGATAGCAAATCTGATGCATGTCAGGTAATGCTGGGTGTCATCTCTAGGCAGGTGATAGAAATGTATTTTGGTCAGAAATATTGCAGTGTTACAATTCTTACTTTTGATTTTACAGTGTTCCTAAAGAAAAGAACCTTATGTGACTGCTTCCACTTTCATTTTTTAACATGTTCAATGTCAATTAAGCTCTACAGAAGGGCTCCAGAGTATTACGTTCCTCCTACCTTCACATAAGGCAGTGGCTGTGCACTGGAGGGTGTGTTGCTCTGGCTCCTGGCTGAGCCTGCAGGTGGTGGCAATGGATTGCTGCCCAGCTGGCAGGGATGTGCTGGCAGAAAAAACAGCATGAACCTGTGTGGGGCCAAATCCCAGAGCCGCTGCCTCTTGCCTGAGGGAAAATAAGGACACCTGGGTAGGAGGTGAGGAGCAGTGGTGAGGTTTGGAGGAAGGAGCTGAGGTTTCTATAGTGGATATGACTGAATGGTGTAGAATGTCAGTCAACTGGAAACTGTGTTATGTAACCTCAGTCTATCATGGAATGACCTCATGCTCTTACTACTTTGAGTTATGTCACACCTCGGCTCTGAATAACGATGCAGAATTGTTGTGGTGATAGATGAGACTTCTAAAAATGAAGGATCAGACTATTCCTTACATAAAACTTCAGATTTTATCTACAGTTCATTTTGAAGGAGGAGGGTTTTGCTCTATTAGCATAAAGTCGTGAAAAGGCAGCACATAGCTAATAGTTGGCAGTGTAAGTGGAGCAAGGAATATCATGTATACTGTGTGCTGGAAGCCCTGTAGAGGTCATAAACATATCCAAAGAAAGGTGTCAAGAGTGAAATGGCAGCAGCCAGCAGTGGCTCAAGGCCAGGGCTGACACTCAGGCTGCAAGTGCTCACACTAGCCAGAGGGATGGAAACTACCCTGCCTGCCCAGCTCCCCTTGCCTTTCCCAGGAAGTGCGAATACAAGAGACAGCATTACAGCTGTTTGTCTACCCCTGCCCTGGAAAAACAGAGATCAGGAATAAGAGGGAGAAAAGAAAGTGGAGGGAGGTGCACAAAGACAAGTGGCCTGGAGAGAACTGCAAAGTCTGAGAAATGGTGATTTAGAGTCACAGATGCTGCTGAAGAACAGTGCTCATGACATTAAATCATTATTAGTGAATCAGTAATTTATTTTTCCCTTTTGTCAGACTTGTAGTGTAGTCTGAGGAGAAATAATTTAGACCTCTTAATGTAACAACAGAGGCAGCTGACCTCTGGGTTTTCTTAATGTACACTTAGGATATTAACCTGTAAACCATCTGTTATGTATAAAATATTCCAAGACCAAGAAACTTCAAACAAATGATGTGTTTTCCTTGATTATTTTTAAAAGATTTTCTTGGAAACTTTTTTCATTTAATCAGTGCGCTAGTGCCAAAATTGCAATCAATTACACTAGTTGTGAAAAATAAGCAAACAAACAAGATTTCATCTGATATCCTTCACTTATCACAGAAATCTCCTTGTGTAATGGCAACACAGTTTTCATATGTATTTTGGTCTCAAGGGATTTTCTTTTGAGATAAGAAAAAATATATTTCTCCTTGGTCTCAACTTAGAGTGATGGCTGCTTTCACCAGTACCATTTACTAAGTCACATTTTTGATTTCTAACATTTTAACTTCTCTAGAAATTAATTCTAAGATCATTAATAATCAACCCCCCTGTCCTGAATGTTTTCAAGGTTTAAAATAAGTAGAAGTGTTCCAAATTAGTCCTTGCTATAGTGTAGTTTGGGCTGCTTTTTGGTTTATGGTTTAATGACAAGGTAAATACTCAGTAGCAAATTCAAAAACATGCAAAACCCCATATGCCACATAAAATCACAGCATCTCACAGTCACAAAGTGTGTCTGTATGCAACATCTTTCTTTGAAAACTCTCATGTTGTCTGAAAGTTGCAATAAACTGCATTGAGAAACTCTCCAAATGCACCCATGTAACCCCTCCATGCAGTGCTGATATTACAACACAGTGCCAAGCCTCAAAGGCTCATTCACTTCCACTGAAAACGATTTAAATCAACCATTCTTTTCAGTAGATATCTGAAGCTGAAATAATTTCATACTTTTAAACAAAACCTGGTATTTTGATGCCTTTGTTTAATGTGTAATAAAAAAAAAATTTAAAAAATATTAGTGTGACTAAAAAAGCTTTCTATAATGAAACTTCAGTAAACTGCTGCTTCCCTTTTCTTTTTTTAAAGTTTAAATCTCACGTGCAAACATTCCTATTTTAGTATTTTCCCAACTCAATCTTCTTATGACTGCTTTCTATCAAATAAGATAACCTTTGCTTACTTTTAATGCAGGGAGATTCTGGTGGACCTCTGGCCTGTGAGAAAAATGACATCTCTTACCTCTATGGAATTATCAGCTGGGGAGATGGCTGTGGCAGAGTCAACAAACCTGGAGTATATACACGAGTGACAAACTATGTAAAGTGGATTAATGAGAAAATAGCTCCCCGAAAAACTAGTTGAACAGTTAAATATGCTAACATTTGAAGCAAGGTTCAGGAGTCTTTTGGTTTTATTAAAGTGGCATAAATATTTTATTATAAGCTGGTATGAAAACTGTCATGGTAATTCTCAGCAATTCCAAGCCAGACCACCAAAAGCAGGCCTGCTCTATCTGATGTCAGCATCCTTGATCTAGCATTCTAGGGCTGTGGATTGCTCAACATACACAACTGTCTTTATTTGTCTTAATAAAAAACCCCCATACATGTCAAGACAGTGCACAAAAATCTACAACTCTGTCTGCTTGGTGGATTACATAAAAAATGATTTGATATATTTTGCTGTTTCTGGTGGAGCTGTCATCCCCCAAACCAACGTGTAACAACATTGTGCTTGTATTCTCAGTTGAAATAAAAAAATAAATGGGAGGACTGAAAATGAAATTCCCTCTCCCTGAAAAATGATCTCTTGAAGCTCAGGTCAAGAGACACCAAGAGAACATCATAGGTAAAGCTGCTCCTCAGCTAACTGCAACATACCAGTTCTGGGGAAAGAAACCAGAGGGTTTAGGTTTTGTTTCAACTAAACACGTAAGCATATTTTTGTATAAACATAGAAACATATTTCTATGTTCCACTGACGTAAAATCAGGAACGTGCCTCAGAGCTCTGCTGAATCTGGTGTGTAACTTTCCAGCAAGGTTAATGCAACACCTCCAGAGAGCTCAAAGTTTTTCCCTGAGAAATGATGGAAGTTGGAGCAGCTGATTTAGGTTGACGCAGCCGGGACCTTTTGCAGACTTTGATCTGCTCCTTGCCCTGAGGACAGCGATGGAAATACTTCACCTTGATGATAAATCTCTAAACGTTTCTTTAATTTGACAGTGTTTTGAAGATGCCTTAGATTTTGTACTAACAAGTTGTTCAACTATTTAGATAATTCAGAAAGGAGGTTTCTTGTAACAGATTTTTCAACTGGATGGCTGGGGGAGCAGCTTGACATTTTCCTTGGGGATTTGGTGATATCATAAACCACAGGCTTTACTGTCATGGTCTCTGGAATTATTATGGGAACAATCAGAGAAATTATTACAATATGTAGCTGTTTAGAGGCTATGGACTCAGCTGTATTAGCAAAACCAGGCAGAAAATGATTCAACAGAAAAAAAAGTCTGACAAAGAATGGAAAATTCTTTTTCTTCCTGTTACAGGGAACCTGTAGCCATGTCAGATATGTACATTTGAAGTGTTGATGTGAAATGTATTTCTTCCCTGGCAGTGAACATTTATGAACTCTCTTAAGCATTTCAAGCAAAGCTGTGTTTTAAGATAATAAAATTTTGAAGTGATGCCTAGATATTCAGATGTGTGTTTTGTTTTATAGTACTGGCCATGTCCTCACAGGTTTCTTAGTAGCGGTGAATGTTATCTGCAGTTAAAAGAGACTTTTTAAGGAAATATAACCAAAACCTGACTCTGTGTAAGTACAAATATACAACAATGCTAATCTAGATAAATGATGTAAACTGTTTAATAAAAACATTTACCCTCTGTTTCTTACACTTAGTCTGTTATGTATAAAGGAACAGTAAAATCTTTGAATCACCCTGTAGGTTGTTCTACAGGTTGAGAGCTGGTAGATGAAATAACACTTTGTGCTGGAAGGCATCTGAAAATCTCTCTGTAAGGGTCGATTGCAGCTGGTGGTGTTCCCAGTTTAACGCAAGTGTCACACACATTTCCAGCAGACAGATGTAAACACCTGGATATGGTTTTCAGCTATGCATACTGTGAGTCCCAAGATCAAAGCCTTTAGTTTGTTTTTCTGAGGCACTAAACTCTAACATGAAAAATTGATATCCACCTCTGGGATCTTGATTTCAAAACAAGCTGAAGACTCCTGTTGTCTGTCTTTGCCCCCCTGGCCATTTGCAGTACGAGTCTGGCTTGCTTAATGCCCTGAAATGAATGTGATTGTGTAACAAGACTAACTGTACCTGCTGCTGAAAGACAAGTACTGCATCAGCAGGAAGGAACTATTTGCTCTTCTTTGGTAGGGATTCATCAGGAATAGGTTTCCACTCAAAGATGAAGTCATTCTGAATGTCTGTTTCTGTTCTGTGACCTCAGTTTCACTTTGAAATTAATATCCATCCACACTGTGCACACTTTCAATCTTGCAGTTTTGTGTTGTATATATTCTCTTGGTCTTCTCTTGCATTAAAGAAAGTGGTAGTTTGATAAGAAAGGTGTTAGACTGGTGTTTCTGACAATTTGTGTAGAGTTTTTTTAGCTGTCCTTTTTTTCAAAATCTATGCTGCATATATCAGTACACAGCAACACCAGTACAAACAATAACACACTTTTAAAGAATATATTGAATGGTCTGTTTTCTGCCCTCAAAGGTCTAAATGACAAATCTCCAGCTGATACTAATTTGAATACATTGAATGCATTACAATTCATTTGTGGCTTTCAAAGCAGCCTGTTTGTCCGCTGCTCCTGGATTGACTCTGTGGAACTAAATGAAAATCATTGGAGTATCAGCTGTGTGGTGACTAGCACAGTATTCCAAATGTAGAGGAGGGGTGGCAAGGAGATGTCCAGGTTATTTGAGATGTCCTGACCTCTCACACCCCTGATATCAGTCACATTCCTATGCAGCACTCCAGCATATGCCTCCTGCCTTTCTGTTGAGCATTACCCCACAGAAACTAATTCTCCATATTTTTCACCTCCTTTAAGTGATTATTGCTTTGTTAAAATGAAAACTCAACTCAAATGTACTAGTGAAATTTTATCTGATATTTTCTCCTAACTCTATATTGAAACTGAATTAGAATGCAAAGCCAGTTGAACAAACACTTCCCTAATTCATAACGAAACGCACTTAGATGATGATTTTATTAAATTGTATGTTATTCCATGCAAACTGACCGATTCAAAGGAAAGAAATAAATGCAAACATCTAAAAAAATCCCCTTCTATTATGCTATTGAAAGAAAAATGTGCTGTAGTGCTGTTTAAAAAATGCTGAAGAACTAATTACCATCAAATAAGATACAGCAGTAGTATTTTTGGAATAATGGACTCTAATTAGTCCATTTCTCGTGGAAATAAATCTGAGGACATCATTAACACATCTTATTCTATTAATTGTAGCTGCTGTGGGTTTGGTGTAAGCAGGTTGTTATCTCGTGACAGTTGCATTGCAAAGAAGAAAAAAAAAAGGCAAGAAGAGTATTTTTATCTGGGGTAGTTGGCAGTGTCTTCTGGGAGCCAAGGAGAGCTGTAATTATAGTTTTGAAAAGTGAAAATTGGGCATTATAAGGAAGAGGCGGGAAGGGGGTGTTTTGGCCGGCCAGAGGCGGGCCCCGCTCCACGAAGGAAATCCGGTCCGGGCTTTGCAGCCGCCCGGGCGCGGGACGGCCTCTGGGGTCAGCGGCAAAGCCCG
>WEIT01009141.1:1628-25533 GCA_013389985.1 Dryoscopus gambensis
TTTAAAAGGATCAGGTTGTTGTGGCTTTTGAGTCAAAAGAGAACATCAGTCTTCTAGGTACACCACTCTATCTCCTCAGATATAGGGAAGATAAGAACTGTTTGAGAGGTCTCTTCCACTTTATACTGTGTTTCAGATTATTCCAGATTATAGAACCTTAATGTGATTTAATTATTGTTCAACTAATATATCGTTGTTCTTCTATTTTGAAATGTTGCTTTAACTTTTTTTTAAAAAAGTTACAAAAATAGAAGTTGTTTTCTACTATAAATGTACTGGCAGAGTTCAGGTCATCATGCAAATGTAGAACAATGACAGAATCGTCGTGACATGTGTACAGAGCAGTTTGATAAGGTCTCTCAGCTTGTACGATGAAGGGTTGCTTTCTTCCCTGTGTTAACAATGAAACATTTAACAGAATGGACACTGAATTTTGGTGCTTTGCTGATAAACAAGTTGAATGTACACTTGTACAGTGATGTATTGCAGTGTCCTTGTGTCTGTGAATGGACTTCTCACAGATTCAGAGGTAGGATTCTATATATAACCCGCTGTATGTAGGGAGGTTGTGAACAGTTTTACAAATATTCTTCTTTGGGATACTGCTAGAGAAAAAAAACCAATAAAAATGCGATTCACATCAGCTGCTGAAAATCTCTGATGCATTTTCTCTAACATAGACAGCAACTTCCGAAAATATTTATGAGTCCGCTTTCTGATGAATGCTTGATATCATCCCTTAGGATATGATCTCTTTGTTGGATTAAAGGCACTAGTCCTTGCATTAAATGATGTTGGGGTTTTTCATCCTAATACTCTTTACATGTATCTCTTTTAGATGGTGCTGTCTATTATCGTGCTCAGCCTCCTTACGTTTATCTTACCTATGAAACAGCTATTAGTTCACCAAACAAATTTTGAGATGATTTTCCTCCAACAGTTTGCTGGTTCTGAAAAATCCATTCATATCAAAACCAGATTCCCTTTGCTCCATGTGTGTGCGTGCGTGTAGTATTTTTTATGTTGACCTGAAGATTTGTTTTACTACTGGACCTGCGCAACTGCTTAGGAGATTGTATTCCCACTGTGCTGTTTACTCCCATGTTGTCTGATCCATCAGCAATCTAATTCACAGATAGTATCATAATTCATGATGTAGTAGATCTTCCACATTGTTTTGTTGGGGAAACTTATTAAAGATAAAAACCTCATGTGGCAGTTGCCCTTTCAGCAGTTTAAGCTTTTGATTCTTGCTTTCCATCTTAAATGTGTACTGATTATGCCTTGACACCTCTCCTGCTACACATTCATTTTTCTGTGGCTTTCTGACAGACTGATATGAAACTGGTTGCTTTTAGATTTTGCCATTGCTTTCAAAGTATATATTCTGCGCAGTAAGTTTTCTTTCTTTTGGAGGTAAGTTTCATTTACTGTTCGTTTCATCAAATCTTCAACATTTTTACACAGAAAATTTACTACAAAAGTTGGCTGATTACAAACTGTACTACCTCAGTGCTTAGAATTCAGTCTGCCATGACCACTTGTCCCAGATATTCTAGTTCTGTTCTTTTGTAGATCTGTTGCAGATTATTTAATTATCAAGATTTTATTTTGAAGATAGACAGAATTAGAATGTAGTTTAAAGGCAAATTCAAATTATTATTCATTCTGCCTTCTTCTAAACATACTTCTTTTGACATAGGAGAATTTAAAAAATTTCCTAGGTATCAAATATTTCAGCAGGAAATTATTTAATATTTTGATTGTTTCTCTTTTTCATTGGTCTCTTAAGTTGATCAGAAGCTTTAAATGTAGACTTTGATGATAGCTTTTTGCTAATCATGAATAAAATATTTCTAGAAGTCAATTACTTTTTAAAGCCAGAACAAACACAAAGTACTTTAAATCCGAAGTGTTTTTCAAAATAACTGATTATGTTACATAACCTAAGTAGAAGTTGAGATTTGTTAGGAAAATAAGTATAGAAAAAGGAATGAGTTTAGATGAAGCGCCTTGGCATAGCAAGTTCAACTTATGTTTTGTAGGCTGGCATCTGAGTTAACAGAACTTTGGGCATAGTAAATAAGCAGAAAAATTGCTAAGGAACATGTTCCATTTTGGTGCCTCAGGTTAAGGATTATAGGTTACACTTGTGATGAACTGAACCCTGCAAAAAGGTTTGTGGTAATTGGTTCAACTATTTCCTAATAGGAACATCTATCATAGCCTTTTAAAAGGTGGTCCTGGAAGAAAACACTAGTGATCATCTAGTCCCTTCTCCCAGTCATAATTTACATCCAAACATAAGTATTGTTTCCAAACACATTGCTACAATCAAAATATTCTTTGATAGATGCTTATGTAACTAATTTCTGAAAGTATCTTTCAAGGGGACAGTTCTGCAACTCCCGTGGTGCGTATTCCACCACATAACTGCACATGCTGAAACATGATGCTTTGTAAAGTTTAGGAAACTCCCATTTATTAAGAACGCATCGTTTTAGACAGGGATTTGAAATTTTTCAGAGGAAAGGTAGTCATCCCAGTGACTTCCTATCAGAATGACTTTGCTATCAATTTAAGAATTTATTGAAGTTGCATACCTCAATATATATCAGTTTCTGTATTCATAATAGCAATTTGTTCGAAGAATAATATTTTTGGCTTCAGTGATTCTGGACAATATATTCCTGCCTCCATTTTTACCTTCTCTATGTATAGTTTAGCCTTATTGCTAAGGCAGTAGTAATCAAACATCTCTCCTTATGTAGTCCTGTCCCCTGGGTCCTTTGTTCTCATTGCTCCTCTGAGAACTCCTTAGCTAGAGCCACAGAGCTGACTGGCTGCATCAGGGATGGGAGGTCAATCTGCTCTGCACTGACTCTCACATTAGGAGAAACTGGATATAGTCAGAGGAATGAATCATTGAGCCAAACTGTGCTGTCCTCTCCCCTTCTGTCCCTGACTGAGCTCTCCCTACTGTGTCTCCCTGTGGTGCACTAGCAGCATCACACCACAATTCCCACCGAAATTGTCTACTAGAAATGTGCTCCTTCCCCTTCTGCATCCCTCCTAGATGTTTCACACAAGGAGATGCAAGGAAGATACACTGTTGAAAGAAGCAGAGGAGTAGAAATAATGTTTTGCTACATGAAGCTATGGAGTAAATCTGTGTAAAAAACCAGCTGTGTGGGCCCCATTATCCTTGCTTGCCCTATTGTGCTGTGAGGGTATTAGAGGAGGAGAAGGTAATTTTTCTGGGGAACCAACCAAAATCTGTACCTCAGGTATGACCAAACTTACATGACCAAGGGACACAAGGCCTATGGCACATCTTTCAGTAGGCCCAGATTGCAGGATTACAACATTTGCAGGAGTTGCGTTTGGGAGATCCCCAAAGTTCTGACCGTGCAATGATGCAATGCTGGTGTGAAGCTCACTCACAGAATGAATCAGTGGATTCTGCCATTCATAATCATCGGCTTTGCTCCATCCAGTCTGCATTAGCTGCAGCTCCCCATGCCATCTCACACTGGACCAAGTTCCAGGATGGGAGCTGTGCTGGAATAGTCTGTGTGTTGTAGGGGGCTGAGGAGCAACCAGCTGGCATTGCCTGTGGTAGCTGGTCAGAAAGGCTGTAGAATTTGTTAAGAAAGAGAGGTACAGATGCAGAGAAGGGTTGACTTGGTATGCATCCTCTCTTGCACCCTCATTCTGCCACAACTGTCCTTGAACAAAATGAATGAACATTGTATTGTACCATATAGTGTTGTCTTGCAATTAGTTGCACTTTTTTTGTTGAGAGCTCAGTTTGGTTGAGAGGGGGGACTCTGTTTCTCTATGGCTGAACATAGTTGATCCTGCGTTTTCCTTTGGCACCTCCAAGATAAGCTCAGTCTCCCACAGCTGATTGGACATGAAGTGTGTGTGGGAGAGCTGTCCTTATGTGACTTCATATTTTAGTACAGAAGACTAATGGGACAGATACTGGAACAATAGTAGTAATGGTAGAGAGCCATGAGCAATAAACAAAGTAAGTAATACTAGAGAACTTTTTAAAAAAGATTTTCATGCAGTAGTGTTTTATGTAATGTAAGCTTTTAAGAACTAATTTAGTGCTATACCTCACAAAATTTGGTTTCTATTGCTCCGTGTGAAAGTTGTTGATTGCATTACAAAGTAATTGTAGGGACAGTAAAGAGAAATGCTAAACCACTGATTTTAAGGAATGTGGCAACTAAGTGCTTCTAGAATCTGCAGTACAAGTTAAATCTAACATATTTACTAGGGATGTAGGAGGAAGATTGAATGCTACATTAATTACATTCACAGATGGTCATAAAATTAGGATATTCAACAAATACAGAGAAGGTTATAATACAGAAGGACAGAAAGAGGTTGGAAATATGAGCAAGAGATAAAATAAGGTGCTCTAGAAATATGTAAATGAAAACATCTGAAACTATGCAAAATATGAATATTCAATGGTAGAAAAGTGTTGAAAAGGAGATGTTAAAAAAGATAAACATGTCATTGGAAACTGATTAGGAATGTAGTTTAAACAAGACAAGCATACAGGAGAGAAGGATTAAGGTTGTGTGGGCAGCCATTGCATGAATGCCCTGAGGACATAATTGTCTTTCCTTTGACTTTGCAGTGCAAAGGCTGCTGTTTGCATTGAGCTGGCCCTTAGGAAGGGACTTTGGGATTTTATACCAGGTGAACCATCTCAGTTCAGTTCCGTATTTGAAGGATGGATCTAGAGTAGGTAGTATTTAATTTAATATCTTATAGCTATAGTGGTTTGCGTTGACTCAGCTGAGCCTTGTCCATTTGTTTTCAGGATCTAAGATCAGCAGATCGTTCCCTGTGACTAGAAGTATGTGTAGAAAAGAGGTACAGGCTGTGGGACTGACTTTATCCAGTAAAAGGATTGAACAGGAAAAGGTGTCTTGTAAAGCACGATAAACTATTTGAGCAAATAGGCTCTCATCATGATGTGAGCACCACCAGGGTGGAGAGCTGAATGGGTGACTATTCTTACAACCTACATGACTTCCAAGAGTTTTATACCAGAATGGCTCTTTTTACCCCTGAAAAGTGTGGTAAAGGCTTGACAGATCTTCAGGAATAATCAATCCAGTTGTAGTGGTTTTGTTCGCGTTTCTTACCTTCTGTGAGATAAGAATTAGGAGGAATGCAAAGCAGGCTCCAAACTTTAAAGAATATAAAGAAGTTTATTACTAACAGAATTAAAAGTAAAAAGAAATAACAAGGAATTAAGCAAAACCCCCTTTTTCCTCCAGCACCTCCCCTTTTTACCCAGCTCGCACAAAGGATAACAAACTATGATTTTGGTCAGTATTATAGTTCTTAAAAGTCTCTCCACTATTTAAGGAGAAAAGGTTTTCCTTTGCTTCACATGGTTTTCAAACTGCTCAAAGGGCAACAGACCTACCTGGAAATTCTGCTGCCGTGAAAAACATCTCTCCCATGAATCTTGCAGTCTTCCCACAACTGCCAGCATGGGCCACACATGGGGTGTTCTTTTTTAAGGATAAGCAAATTCTAACTTAAAAGCAACTGCTCTCTTCTTCACAGAATCTTTAAAAGTCTCTTATAGCTCCGAGGTAACCCGGTGTGGTCACGTTTCTTTTTCCCACAGGCTGCACACAAAATTCTCATACCCCCGTGTCTTTAAGTGGATTTAAGAGAAAAGAACAGTTTGTGATATTACAGTTTTTACCACGGCCTGCAAAAAGTATTTTTAAGCTTCACACTGGGCACGCGACTCTGCCCTCTTTTCCTGTCTCCATCTTCAGCTCCGTCTCCCATGACTTACTTTCTCTTCCCTTCTGACCTTGAAGTCACCATGATTTTCTTTGGGCTTTATGTTGGAGAAAAAGCCTCTTTCTCTTTATGTGGCTGGCTCCTCAGCTCAACTCTAGCTACGTTGGTTGCAGAAAGCTCTATTGGCTCCTGCTGGGACCTGCGCGGGGCCGTGTGAGGGGGGAGTGGTCTCCAGTCCTTAGAAGCTGCACCAGGTGGTCTCGGCTATGCTGCAGCTTAATGGTTGTTTCTTAGCTGCCCGTGGCTCTGAGGGGGTTCTTCTGCAGCTACTCGGGGCCATGCACTGGGGCCATGGAAGGGGAGGCCCAGGGCCACTCCAAGAGATGCAGCCCAGGGCCCATTGCCCCCACTCCCCATGGGAGGCTCGAACACCGAAGGGAAGTTCCCACATCTCCACGTGGTTTAAATATGTAAATTTTGAGAAGCGTTATTGGTCTAAACGACTGTCCATCAACTCAGGTTCAAACCACCACACCAGTACAGAAGATACTGGTAAGCAGTACAGAGCGCCCTGAACTTTGAGAAAAGAGAAAAGAATACTTCAATCCTTGTGAAGCAGTTGTGCTTGCCTTTTAGCTGTATTAGGGTTTCATGCTTGGGCTGAACGGATTTGTGTAGTCTGTATCCTCAAATGAAAAGCTATCTGTTTGAAGTGTATTTATTGGTTCTAAATTAAAATTACATTTTACCAATTAATGTAAAATGTTGTAGTTTTACCTTGCTTTTACCTGTGGGCAGAACTCAGGAGTGTTTTCTTCATCTAGTCATTTCGTATCTAGTTCTGTAGGATCATGTTTGAATTCTTCCAAAAAAAGAAGAATGGTTGCTGATTTATTCTTTGATTATAAAATCAAACTTAGGCATGAATATAAAGTTCAGAGCTGGAAAATAACTTTTCTAGTCAAAAAGAGGCCTTGTTGGTGGACAGACGGAAAATATGGATCATAGCAGATGGAAAATATGGATCATAGCAGCGTACGGAGACTGCCAATTCATTGATCAGGTGCCCAATAACATGAGCACAGCCACTTTTTTAATGGCAGAATATAACTGTTACTCCTAATGCAAGTTAAAAGGCACTACACTGGTGTGCCATCTCGTTCCAGAGGTGAGGCTGGCCCTAGCCTGTTGAGGCTTGTCATTGAGAGGCAGGGAAGCCGGTGAATTTCCACTTATCTGTCTGATTTTTTTTTATCTTATCTGATATTGACACATTACTAAAAAAAAANATCTCCCTGGAAAAGCATTAGCAGTTTCTTTCTATTTGTTTGGGTTTTGTTTGGTTTTTATTTGGTTGTTTTGTTGTTGTTTTTGTTGTTGGTGGAGGGTGGAGGGGGTAGGCAGGGGTTTTTTTCAACTATACCAGAAAATCATTAATAATTGGTGGATCCTGGTTTTGTGATTACATGGGTATCCTGTTCATGACTGCAATCACTTTGGTCTCTTCCATGTCTGACTGAATTTTAAGTGCCTTAAAGGATATTTCTAAGTGGGCTGGAAATTGACTGAAATGCTCAGCAATTCTCTTGACAAATTTCTTCAACTATTTAACTACTGGTGTATTGGCAAAGCAATTACATGGCTGTGAACTGAAACAGTCTTCATGTTACATGCTGGCGTGTTTAGATCTCCAACAGCACACATAGTTTCACCTGTTTTCTTCATCAGTGCATTCAGTTCTGCAGTAACAGATACATAACATGGATGTTTGGGATTGACAGTTCTTCCAGGTAGCAAATGTCGTCTGCTGCAGCTGGGACAGGAAATATTCATGCAGTGGAAGACAAAGTAACTCATCATCTCAGGAGGCACAGAGTAATGTTTACTGTCTTTAGTTTTGTATGTTTTTTACAGCTAGAGAGTTTAAGATAAATGAATTTATATAGCACTAATCATCCAAGTTTCCTTAGCTTAGTATCTTAGCTTTCACATAACTTCCTTAACTAGTTTAACTGATCTTCTTTTTGAGATGTTGAAAACTAAAATACTTCTTTATTTTAATATAGTCTCACTGAATTACCAGGTTTTGCTCCCTTGAATTTACATATCATATGAGTTTGTCATAAAACATACACATTCGGGAAAACATCTCTTACTTCCTGATGCCAGTCTTACATCTCTGTAGGCATTGTTGGTTCTAAATGTATTTTAGCTGCTTTGCAAAGGTATGCGTCTACTAGAAGTAACGGGTGGATGGAGTGGGAGGAGGGCAGAAATTGCAGAATTAATAAATTTCATTTATTAATGTTATTTAGTGAGAATCTGGCTTAACAAGAATGCGATTTATTTTACTGAAATGGTGCATAAAGATGTAGCCATATAATTTACTAAAATTACCAACTGGTCCTATCAGTAGTCATTTAACTTTCCCTCATCAGTCACTGTCTGCAGTAGCAGAACCCATGGGGAGACTGGCAGCTGCTGCTCTTGTAGGAAGTTTTAAGAACCAGTTTATAGGACTTCCTGGGTATGTTCATTTTGGCCTGGGTGCTGTCCCTAGAAGTTTCCAGAAACTGCTTCAGAGAAGTACTGGCAGCTCATGACACTTCAGTAAGCAGATACAGAATAACTTGTTCAGAGGGAATTGCTTTTCTGACCTCCAATTTAAAGCTGGTATATACTTGATTCACCACTTTATTTCAATTATTCTTCCAAACTCTTTTGGCCAGTTTCTCAGCGATTTAGCTCCACCATAATTAGCACAAGTTTAAAATTGGAACCTGGGATTTTTTCCGCCTTATTTTCAGTAAAGGTGTTTATGTTAGCCACTAAATGTTTAATTCTTTTCTGTGAACCCATCATATATTATTTTGTTGGGTTTTTTCTTTAATTAACAGAGTAGACCATACTGACATTTCTGAAACCTGTTTGCTGTTACATTTTCACCTGAAGAGGCAGACTCTGCAGTGTTTCTCCAAGTTGTATGAATGCGAAACATTTCCATTGCACCCTAATGATTCTGTATCTCCAAGGTTGTGTGACTCTATGTGCAATTGAGAAAGGCATGCCCTAAGGAGATAGTGAAGCCTTCTGAAGAATACTGTGTTGCCACTTTCCATTAGTCTTTTTCAGCTATATATCCTTCAAGAAAAGTTGAATGTCTGTCATTGCGTAAGGCCATCAGTCCTATACCAGTAGTTAAGGACATATGTCTCTTAGAGGTAGCATCAGAGACAGCAATATTTACGTCTTTAGTTAGACTGCAGCTTAAAACACAAAATTGCATAGGGATTATGCATGAGTGAAAAATGGCCACTTTATTAGGTGTTAGCAGTGTATATGTGATCAATCTTCGTGACTAATTTTCATATGAAGTAATTTGAGACTATTATGAATTGATTCTGTGCTAGGATTGGGCTTTTTGGTGTAGGATTCAAGTTCAAATTCTTATCAGAATGATAGCCTACCTTGAGGAAGAAGAACTAATGGACTGAGGAGCTCTCACCTGTTCTCTCCTACCAAAATGCTTGTGGTCTGGAAACTCCCTAAACCTCACAAAGCAACTAGGCTCACAACACTTGCAGGGTTAGAGTTTGCCTCTCCTCCCGTGCTGCTGAGGCCAAGGGGACAACCAGCTGCTGTGAAGCGCTTCCTCACTTGTGTCTGTGTTTTAAACCTAGTGGTTACTCTAGTAGTATATTTCTGCCACCACTGGGAGGTGATTGACCGTTCCCCCTCCTCCAGTATTTGTGTTTGTTAAATGGGGCCATAAGTACCCTTTTCCAGTGGTGTGCTGGGAATTTTTTTGTAAGTATTTGAGTGATTCCTACATGCGAAAGCACTATGAAATCATACTAGTGACAGCTTTCTTTGACCACAGTGCTTGTTAGCAGAGTATTAACCTGTTTGGACAGGCTCTCTGGGACAAATTCCTATTGTATTGCTTCTGAGCTCTCAGTTCATGTTGATACAGTTGCATACAATTAACATAAATTTCCCATTAAGCCATATCCATGTTAAGGTAAAATTCAAAGAAATCTGCAAATGTGATTTGTTACAAGGCATTAAAATATTATCTTAAATTTCAGAAATTAATTTTGTGCTCAAGAAATTAGCTTCCTCCAGAGCTGTTTTTTGTAGGCTTTTCCCTGCCATGTTCCTGTACTGCCAGGTACTCCTAAGCATTGTGCTGCAATATTATTATTACTGGAGCTTCTCATGATCAGAGCCTGGTTATAATCATACATTATTTGCTGGATGTAAATGGATAGTAGCTGAAACCAAATTTCTTTTCACCTGTATAATCAAAAAATATTATTTGGATTCCTAGAGGTGAAAGGAGGCAAGCTGAAACTTCATCTTTGAAGAGAAAATTTCAGAGGCACTTTGTCACTGTCATGTCGTGGTGCAGACATCTGTCAGACTCTATTACAAATCCAACTTTCTTATTCGATGAGTTACTCAATTTGCAAATTGAGACCTCTCTGCTTTGTTAAAAATTATCACTGCTCATCCGAAAACCCTAAGTGTTTAAAAGTAGAAGATGACAGCTTGAACGCTTAGGGATGTGGACTCTCCTTATAAGGACAAATTACCTTTCTGGATGTCACATTTAAATGTTTGGCTGCCTATCATCTACAGGGAATTTAGCATGATAAATCTTTTTAGATCTCTGAGAGCTGAGGAATTGTAAGTGAAGTGCACGAAAGGTGTTTGAGGTTCAGGGTTTTTTGTGTGCATCTTTTACAAAGTAGGCTTCAAACGTCTCTGCAAGTAACTGGAAGATATTGCTTGAGGTCATCTCCTTTATTCAAAGATTTTAGGCTGTTGTCTTCATTCTTCATCTAAATAAGGATTTTTTTTGTGTTTACTAAATACATGTATTAGTCTGTTTTCTGGCATGAACCAGGGTAGATGAACCTAAAGATTGAAAGGTTAATTTTTCACTTATGTGACAAGCATACAAAGGTGTAATTGTGGGGTGGATCTGGCCCATCATTTCAGTATGCCATTTTGTAATTTCATTGTCAATCCCAGTAATATTTGCTATTCTTAGGGGAATGAAGATAGATGTGGCTTTTTATTATTTATATTAAAAATGTGTGTTGATATCAGTTCTCCTGTGGCAGCAAAAAATATGTTTTCTCCTTCTCATTTTTTGGATTTGTGTGTATTTTGGCCTTGCTGTTCTTCCACTTTTGTTGAGATAAATAATAAATTTTAGTAGTATTGATGTAATTCTTGGGGAATATATCCCATTAGCTAGGTGCCATTCATCTATGGGCATTCTGATTCCATCCAGTTTATTATGCACATTTTATTTAGGAAGCAGGTTACTCTCTGAAGAAAACAGCTTTGCTCTCCTGACATATACCACCAAAAATTCTGGGATATAAAATGTGGGATATAAAAGCCACATCTCCAATTTTGCTTACTGCCATCCTTTTTTAGTCTAGCTTCAAAACTGAATATTTTTTCAAGGCTAATTGCTGTCTTCAGCTCTGGGCCAGCTGTGGTTTCCTCCTTCATGGCTTGAATAAAGAAGTAAAGGAAGCTGCTTTCACAGGCCTGAAATATCCTTGGGTTTGGCTGTTACAGAAAAGAAGAGCACAGTAGGTTGCATCTTTCTTTGCAGATCTCAGAGGTGCAACAGTTTTAAATTTTCAGTACCAGGGATGCTTCTTAGTCTTCTACCAAAATAATTTGGCTAGAGATTGAGAAAGGGATGAGAATGAGTTGGTTGATAGGTGGTTGGGTTTTTTTTAAACCTCTGGGTTGTTACAGCCAGTATCTACTGGCCATAACACAGTGAGCTATTTCAGAGTTAACTATAGAAAATCAAGTTATTCTGGATCACTGAATTTGCATATGAAGTCTTTCATACCAAGCAAAAATCTTCAGCAGGCTTGGAGAGGGACTTACTTGCTCTTCCTGTAGCAAGGTGTTGCTGAGACTCTTGTGCTGAGTGAAGCCCTGTTGTGATGTGTGGCAGGTTATGAGGCAAGCGCTGCTGGGTACTGATGTACACACCACAGCTGCTGCGTACCCTGTCCACACAGACACCAAGCCTTTGGGACTTTCAGAAACACTCCTGTAGGTGAGTGATCCTGTGCCCAGCCTGAGAACCAGTGTCTCAGATGACATCATCCCAGGCCTGTGCCTAAGGTCCTGAGGTGAAGGGGTTCCCCTTCTGAAGTCCTGTCACTTCTCTGGTTTTCTGAGAGGAGCCCTTGCATGTTCTAGAAATAGTTGGTGCTAGAAAGTGGAGCATATAAGAGGTTTGTGGCAAAATCCCAAGAGTCTGTGACTGAAAAGAACTTCTGCGGTGGAGGAGCGTATCTCAGCACAACTCAGGTGGGAGACTGCCTCCAGGTAGGTGTTATGTCAGAAAGAAGCCTTCTTCAGCTGAAGGGCTTAGGTCTTCCCAGGCAAGCCTGCTTCCAGATCTCTTGGCACTGTCACCTTTGACAAAGCGGCAAATGTCACTTCCTTGCTCTGCTTACAGTATGCAAGCAAATGAAGCAGTTCAATAGCACTGAAAAAGAAGCCAGAACATGTTACTTTTGCTGTTAAATCCTTAAGAAAATCAATACTGAAAAATTAAACAGTAAGAGGAATGAAGTGGCATTCCCAATATGTTGAGTCCTAGTAATGTGAAGAGCATGTCACACCAGCTATAATTGTTTTTGTTTTGACAATATTGTCTGAAAACCAGAAGACTCACTGTGACGTTTTTCTTTACTGGAGCTTCAGGTTAAGAATCTGAAGGTTATCATGGTACAGAAACAATGTCCACCTGTCCTTCCTAGGTTACAATCTTTCCAAATTTGGCTGCATACTAGTCAAAATCTGGTGTTTTTTAGATTGGACAGCATATGAGTGACATAACTGAGGCTAAGCCTAGTTCCTGGCTGCCCTTTTAGTGCCTGGTTGACTGAGGCACCCTCCTTCCTTGCAAACAATTTATATGAGTAATACTGTTTTCCCCTCTGAAACAGCATATTAGCTAGGAAAAGAAACCCAAATATTGCAGGAGTGGCCAAGGCTCTGTTCAGTCTCCCCACTGTTTGGAAATGCAAACAGATGTTAAAATGCACTTCCAGAAAAGAGTGGTTTTGGAATTACATTGTAACAACATCACCATCTTGCGACCTAGGCAACTTGAGGAGTATCTGGTGCCCTGGAAGAATAAGAAGCATAAAAGACTGAAAATACTAAAATACAGGTGTCCTATGGGTGCTGCATATTAGATTATTCTGAAAAATCATAGGATAGATGTTTAAATGGTAGAAAGCTATGACTTAAAATGAGGAGCAAAAGAAATGTTAAGCATTAAGAAGAGTGACAGAGGAGAAGATACGCAAAAGGAAAAAAAGAGGGGAAACAAGCACAAGGAGAAGGGTAGGAAAAACAGTTGGCCCAGTGTAGCAGCAAGCTGTTGAGGAAGGAAGAAAATAGGTAACTGGAGACCAGTGACCAAAGGAAGTACAAATATTACTTACTCAAGTCATCATAGTTTTAACTTTTGAAATCCAAAATTCCCTTTCAAGACTGTATTTCTCACATAGACAGAAGGGAGATTTCAGCTCTTTTGCAGAGAGAACATGCATATGTGTGAATTTTTCTCAAATGTGGTTGATCTTTGAAGCTACAAACAAAAGCATATGTATGTTGTTTGGTTTTCATATATTTCTACACATATGCCATGGTTTTCTAAATTACTTTTCTATTGTCTAAACAAACTAGATTGAGTGGATAAGCTATCTTCCTCAGAATTATAACATGAAAATTCTGTTTCGGCAAAAATGTAATATCCAAAGTTACATGCCTTTAATTCCACAATTTGCCTGGACTCTGTGGCTTGGTTATTTTTTGTACTTACAAAATAACATTAATTTGGTTTGTTTAGTTTCACTGAATATGTACAGTATTGAAACTATTGCTTTAAAATGTCTGGTTTTCCTTCTACAATGTCCTACTAGCTTATTTCAGGGAAAAAATACAAGCCTCGTTTTTAAAGAAATAGATTTGATTTTAGTGTCTGTAAATTTTTAACATATACTGTTGAGTCAGCTGTGTGGAATATCATGGGCTTCAGTGGTGACACTAGTCTGAGGGGGAAAAATGATATCACAAGAATGGAAACAAATGTGTTCTCTCACTCTGATCATGGAGTTTTTAATTCCACACTTGGGGAAACAACAGGATTTACTGGGGTCAGTTGTACTCCACTGGGATATGTATTATTAAAGTGTGTATATATGTGTGTATAAGTGGTACAGGGCAGAGTAGAAGGTCAGGACATACTTTGCAGTTTTATTACATTGCATTAGATTTACCTTTTAAAACTTATTTGTTCTCAAAATCAGACATAAAACACCCCTCCCTCCCAAGCACATGTATTTACTTGATAAATATTTAAATAGTTGCATTTACCCTTCAAGTGCAGTATGTATGCTTATTATGAGCAGGAATATGAAAATAACCATGCAGGTTTTTTCATTTTAAAGTTATTTTTACTGCTTTTCTCCTGTTAGACCTTATGTACTTTAATTTTTATAATCAGTTTAGGAACTCACATTTGGGACAGTTCTCACAGAACTTATCCTATGGTGCCTATACTTGTGTGTGACACATGACCTGGATTTCCTTTCCTAATTTTTTCTGTGGCATTCCTGCCAATGTCTGAAAACTGGGCTTGTTGTGCTGTTGGGATGCTGTGGGTTCAGAGTCAGCGTAGCCACCTGCAGCAGGGTTATCTTGCAGTGTCTGGGGCAGAAGGAGGCTCCCAGGACCTACTGCTCAGGTTTGGGGTGGGACAGGAGAGGGCAAGTGTTGGTGCAAAAGTTCTTCTGGGGGGCACTGGGGACCAGCCTGCCATAAGTTTGTTCTGGAATCAGCAAAGCACAGAAATTACTTGAAAACAACTTTTATACAGACACATTCTCCTCTTATCTTGTGCTTTGTTCTTGAAGGTGATAGCAAAAGGGAGAGCTTGTGTGCACTGAAATTCAGAGGCTGTTAAAATAATTCAATGCTTAGAATCACTTCTTTGAACGTAAAGGTGTTTACTCCCAACTCACAAAAATGTAAGGCTGCTCTCAAACTTCATGCTTTCACCTTCACTAGTACATTAGAAAATGTAATATGGAGCATACACAGCAGTTTTATTTACATTTTCTTTCTATTTTTATTTAGATTAATATGGAACAAACACAATAATTTTAATGTACATATTCATTAAGTCTGGACAAAGTTGAAAGAAAATGTAATATCTACTAGATATATAAATGGCAGGAGGATCCATCTGCTCTGTCCATATCCTATGTTCTTCATTCTGCCTGCAGGATTTCAGACACAAAAGGAAATTATCACGAAATATTTTTTAAAAAATTTTAAGGGTTTTTCCTACTTCCTGAACAATTTACGCTGATTGGATTGCAGCCTGAAATTTCCATTTTAGCTGCTGTTGCTTTGAGTAAAACAATTACTTTTTATTAAAAATGTCAATTCAAATGATTATTTAAATCTGGCTCAAAAGAAAAAAAAAGAAAACTCATTGCTGCCTGCTGTTGTTTTGCATGGGATTCTGTGCTATGGAAACTGGCCGTAATTTTATTGAATTGATTTAATTGGTATTAATGAAAATTACATGTGTGTGTAAAGGGAGGATACAATTCCTTAAGGGCCTTAAATTGTCCTGAAGCACATGTGCAATTTCCATTACTCTTAATGGGAGTTGCATTTTTCTCAGCAGTGAGAACGAATTCCTTGGGACCAGATTGTGGATGACCTTTGTGGAAGTGGTAGCATAATACGTTTTTGGCATAAGCATTTGCAGTACTCAGAATGGGGGTCAGAGCCATTACCCAGGGAACAGGCAGGGCAGCACCCCAATTCCTTCTCCCCTTCAACCAGCTCCGCACCAACAGCTTGCAGAACTCACTGCCTTTCTTTAAGTGCTCTGTCTGCCATTCCTGAGCTCTTGAAAGGATTTTAGGAACTCTAACCTGAGGGAAAACTCTAGCTAGGTTCCTCATCTTTTAGAAACTACTGGTGAACTCTTAATATGTAGGAAATGGCAATTCCAGAACAAGTTATTTTCATTTTTAAAACATTTTCCTAATATTTTAACCATGTTGGAAGTTATAATGAATTGTAATAGGAAACTTATAGAAACAGTAAAGATAATGCAGCTCTTTGTGCCCTTCCTGTGAGCCTGTCATCAAATTCAGGTTACATAACATCCTTTTAGGTGTAGATCCTGATAGATCTAGATCTAGATATTTTATGAAACTGATATCACTACACCACAATGTTAATCTAGTCGGAGTAACTACTCCAGTCAGACTAAGTTAGTCCAGGTGCAGTAAGTAGTTCAGTGTTTTTCTTTTAGTCTTCATTACAGGGATACATAACTTGCCTTGGTCTCAGGCATGAAATAAAATAGGAGTTTTCACCTTCTTTTAGCAGAAATAGCAGAGTGGGAAACTCCAAATGATTGAAGAAACTGATGTAATCCATTATTATGACAATTTGGTTTGTGAAATCCGTGTTTTGATTTGATCTTTAAGTACTGTTGTGTTGTTTAGCAAAAAAAAAAGTTATGTAGTTGCATAAAGTCTGATAAACATGGTGATAATAAAGGGGGGAGATATTTTGAAAACTTCTTTCCTTGACCGTGATTTCTTGATTTTGGCAGTATATATTCTGCGCTGATGGATCTAAGCATAATTTAATCACAAAGGCTGCATTTTTAACTCTTCCTGCTAATTTTGCTGTTTATGGAAATATATTCCTTGTTGCAGTAATATGCACACTGAAGTCTCAGTATGTAGGAACAATGGAATGAGTTGAGGGATTTACTGATTCAGTCTGAAATACTTTTTTTTGTAGGGTTTATGCAATAGAAGTTAGTTTAGCATTAGAATTTCAGTCAGTCCAACCATTGGCAGTGATTTATAACCAGAGTTTTAAGTGAAATTGGGAATTAAGGGAGAAACATTATTTTCTAGTCAAGTCAAGCAGCTGTGTTATGAACAAGGGGTATTTCTTTTTGACTTACACCCAATCTGTGTGATCAGGAACTCTAGTCTGAAAGAGCTTATAATTTTAGCAGTAATTGCCATTTAAATTCCATTCCTACCAGTTAAAATGATGGGAGGAAATTGGAAGATAAACAGATGCTCTGACAGTGTAGAGCCTAACAGATCCTCATATCCCATGTAAGACACCAGAAGTTCTTCCCAAAGGGCATTCAAGAGTGAGAGCTTTTCTTGTATGTTTTTTATTCTGTGATGCTGTATTGAAGCATTTGCCTGTCTCACCAGTAAGCGACGAGGGCATCCCTTTGCTCCTTGTGCATAATGAATACCAGTTGTTTCAACTGTTATTTCCTGCCACTCTGCTGCGAGCTGAGGAACTTTGCCAGGGAGCAGCTGTGTTAGTCCTCTTCCTTGCTGTAGTGTTGCTTCCACTGTGGCGATGGAGCTGCTTGGGTGCAGAGAACTGCCACCTTGCACTGGTGTTGATGCCCATCTGAATTCCGACTGCATCCCTACTGCATCTGCTCCCTGTGCATGCAGGGAGCAAGGCATGGGTGGAGAATGGCTGAATTCTTCCACTCCTCACAGGAGTTTGGATAGAAACAGTAATTTCTGTACCTTTTCTCATAAGAGAAAAGGAAGAGATTAACAGTTATGTCTAAACTGTGGACAGAGATTCAGCACAAGTATCATGGAAAGAATGATTTAAGTATAGCAATGTTATCAATATCAATAAGGGTGGGCTTGCCAAAAGCAGATCTTTCTCATCTACCTTGATACCTGTCTGTAGAAGGCTTGTTTGATACCTCTGTCTCCTAACAAAGGACATTTTTATGGGTGGATTTTGAATAAACATCAAACAAGGTTCTACTTGACATTGGTTCAGTTAGAGATTAGTACAACAACTCTGAGATGGTAAGGCTTTTAGTTTTAGGGAAAATACAAAAGGTTATCATTAAAAAGAAGTGGAGACAAAAGGTAGAGGTGAAATTCCACAAAGAATTATTTTAGTACCACTTCTACTTACTTTTTCCAGTAAGTTGCAGGAATAGTCCTTTGGAGTTCGTTGGTAACATGACCTACAGGGGTATTGTAAAATACAAAACAGATTATCAGATGGTAAAAGCTGGATGGCTTTTACAATAGCAATAACAGTAATAGGATGAGATCTAATAGGAGCAGCAAGATCATGCAAATAGTGATTAGTATCATTTTCACTCTAATGGCAAAGGCTTATTCATTGGAAGTAAGTGTAAAATGATATGATTATTTTGATCACCACACTAAAAGCTTCATGTGATCTTCAGGTATTAGAAAATGAGTAACGGCAGATTTAGGGTGAATCAACAAAAATACTGGCAGCAAAGGGATGTGGAACTATTAACACCATTGAAATTTGGCTCAGTGAGACATGTCCGTATAGAATAGTGTCTGCAGTTCTGGGTGAAGCAGAAGATGTGAACAGAGGTCTCCTAAAAGAAAAGGTTATACTAATACAACTGTAAATGAAGATAACCTGTTTTTGTGTTATTCTTGGAAGATGGATAAGTTGCGGGGAAAAAAAGTGGCCATGAAGAAAGACACTGAAAGTGGAAGAAAGATTTCTACATATTTAGAACAGTGACACTTTGGAACAGCCTACTTGTAGAAGCAGTGGAAACAAAGCATGAATTTCAGAGTGGATTGTGCAATGCATGTGACTGAACTTAACACAAGAAAATACTTGGCTCTTTGCAATGAGAATGAATGGCCCACTAAGTAGAATTTCAAGCATGTTCATACAGGTGACCCAAAGCTGCAGCCTGTTGTTTCTTCAGCAAAATATAATTCTGGTGTTTGGGCTTTGTGGAGAGAAAGAGTTGGTTTCTTAGAAAACAAGTGAGTCTAAAAACATTCATCAAAAGTAGTTCAGGAAAATAAGTTATGTGATGTTGAGCCAGAGGAATTACCCTCTCGAAGTCATGGAATAGAAAATAAATGAAGATTGACAGCAAGAGGCACTACTTAATGATACCAATATTCAAAATGGAAAAAAAAGATGCTGACAGGTAATCTTAACTTAGTAAAATTATGCAAGCTGTTTATGAGACGAATTTATAGGCACTGTGTATAATGGAAATTAAAACCAGTGAACAGCAAATGAATCTGATTATACTAAATTTGTAGGTTTTGCCATCATGAATGGGTATAGAAACAATGTGAAGTGACCCAGAGGTTTTAGAAAATATGGGCAGGGTAGAAAATAAAGTTTTCTTAAGAAAACACAAATGGATAGCCATATGAAAAAGTAGTCTGAAATACAGGTATCAGAAATATTCAGTGTTCAAGAGACTCACAAAACAGCATAACATCAAAATGGTTTTTTGCTAACATTTGTGGTTGCCATGGGGTTGACACAAGTAAAGTCAAAGTATAACTCAGCTTTAGATGCAGCCAGACACACACTAAGCACAATTTACTGAGAAAGCATTGTTGAAACTTCCCTTCCTACTTTTATTCATTTCTGGATAACAGAAGTTATGCTCAGTAGAGACAGTTATTACTGCAACATGTTTGATAAATGGAAAAGTAATATTTATTCAGATACGGACAGTTGGAACAAAGACAGCTTGCCAGGTACTGACACTAACATCTTAGAAGCATTTGATAATAGGATACTTGAATAAGGGTGGGAATATGTGAATTTCCAGTAAAATAGAGGAGTATTAAGGAAAATGAAAACTGAATGTAAGAGTTCAGTATTCATTTTCATTAATGGTCAATTTAATGAATGTATGGGGAGAGCAAGAAGAATACTTCAGTAACATCTGCAAAATACTTTCAGTTGTGTCCTTCTTTTTTCATTAATTCAAAAAATTTCAAAAAACTTTTCTTTGTGCACTGAAATATTTCAGTCTTGGTCTCTGCTAGCACTTTCACTGAAATTAATTCAGCCACTTACGACTTACAAGAGACAGAAAATTAGCGTTCCTATTGCAGAGTGAGTCATACATTCTCTTTGATCAAGACTTTCGTTTGTTCATCTTTTTCCTCTTCAAAAGCATCTCAGACTTTGGCTTTTAATATACTAACACAGCCCGTCGAGGACCAAAATTGGCAGATGGAAAATCTGTTAAGTCCATTCAAAAAATCACTTCAGAACATGTTTGGTTGACCTCTGCTAGGAAGTCTATTACTGCTTAAGAACAACTTGCCCAATCCTATTTCACCTGTACTTCATGACCAGAGCTGGAACTAGAGCTGTATTACAACATCTGCTTATTGCGTTGTTCTAAAATGTCTGTGATTTTGTTATCAGCAGCAGAATTAGATGGCCATGCTTAAAAAGAGGAGAGAGAGGAATATCCTGTGGCAATACTGATCAATTTTATTATTACCTTGTGCATACATTTGCTGAGACTATTTCTGATTTTATTTTGTATTTTCATTTCATGTCATTGCATGTTTTGTTATAAGGATAATGAAATCCCCATGAGAATAAGAATGCTGCTCTGATTAAGAAGTTACTTGGTTAAACTGTTTCGCCAGAAAAAGAATGAAAAAGCTTGATGTTGTGATTTGAACAGTGCCCCAAACCTGTACTCAGCTTCTGTCTTTTCTTTGGGTGCCACACATCCTCTCCATAACATCAGTGATTTGTGGTTACTTTCTGGTAAGAGTTTCTGCACTTCACTTTTATGATGTGGGAGGAATATTTGGATATACCAAGAAAGATGAAGACAGGCTAGGACCGACCCTAGGAATATAATTCATGTATTATGGCATTGATTCCTTGCATATGGGTTGCTGAACTTCATTTTGGGAGAAGATGATTTTCAAAAGAGGCTTGTAGCTTCTCAAGTTGTCCTTGGGGGTTGTGTATGACCTGCAAGCAGTGGGGACTCCCTGGGTCATGATTTTCCACTGAGACGTAACTCTGTTGCAGTCAGAAGAAATTGACTTATTTTGCTGTTCTGTAGCATCATTTCCTCATTATTGTTGGACCTTCAAATACTGTTGTGTATGACATCCATAACACCTGATGGCATTGCTGTCTCTCATTTTGGGAACCCATCCCTGCCTAGTTTGTGTTTAATTCTTGGAAAAGTTTTGGGGAAGCTAATTTTTCAAGCAGATAAACTGGTCTGTGGGTGTTAGGTCTGAGTGTGCTGAATAGCTGTCAATAGGAGAAATGATTGCTGTGCTCAGAGCTGTGGGGGCTGGCCAGAGCCTGACTAATCCCTCAAGGGCTGAAAGAAAGTAGAAAAACTAGACAAGAGCAAACCATGTATGGCCAAGGACACAGGTGTGAGCAAATAGCAGCATTTTTTTTGGAGATATTTGCATCATTTCCTTCCCGTACCTGGGAAGAACCTTCCAGAGGGGTAGCGCGAAGCTTTATTTTGGAAGCATTTTGCAGTGCAGCATTTATTAACTTTGCCTGCCAGCTCTTAAGTTATTTTGACAAAAGCTTTATTACGGTTTAAAAATAAGCCTGTACATAATGGTCCAAAACTTGTTCCCAGTTACATGAGTTATTATTTATTCCCTTGACTTCAATCAGCAAACGAAAGCAAAATGTACTCCTTAATCTTGAAAAAGAAGCAGTGTTAATAGCAAGAATTATTTTGTTTGGTAAGGATGATACAGCCAGATTTTAAATTGTATTGGTTATTCTGTAGAACATGTTCTATATGACATTAGTTTGAAAGAAATTGTATCACTGCCAGCACTTTGAAAGACCAACAGGAAGCAGCTCCTGCAACAAGGCTCTTGTATATTCATCAGCTGCTGTATATTACATACTCCAAATTGCATGAAAAAATGGGGATCTCCGATAACACACATTTTGAAGAGGGATTTACATTTAATAAATGTTTACAAGTATTTTCATAAAGTCAGCTTATGACAGTGTTGGCTTCATGTGATTGATTACTCAAATGTTGCCTTTCCTCAAATATAGATTGTGCAGTTGTCTCTAGGAGTTATTTATATTTCCTAGTATTTATGATCTGCAAGGCAGCTTAGTTATTAACATTAGTTATAGCTACTTCTGTAGATATTTATCTGAACCACAAGTTTTTGACACATTTCTTTTTCTTTAACAAGCAAAGCATATCTAAAGCTATAAAAATGTTCTCTGATACAGAAAAATATATGTACAATACACCTATTACCTAGAAATACTCTAGTGAGGGTACGGTTTTGATTTCCAGTAGAGAAGAGTGTCATATACAAACAAAATGCCCCTGTAGTAACATTGAAGATCATTTAATTTTCTTTTTCTTCTGATTAGAGACTTTTTTTATTACAGATAACCTTTACTTTTCTCCATACCTCACTGCCTTCTTTGGGATGGCAGAGTATTGACAACCATCTTACTGAAAATAATTTAGTCTAAAGTAAAATTTTTAATTTATTATTGAGCTTGCCTGTTTTGAATTAAGTCACATAGCTGCACAGTAGGTGTATGCATGATATGATNTGTGAGATTCTAACTAAACGTCAAGCCTCACCTGAATGTGGCACAAGGGCGATGTGCAGTGATCAGGGTGTGGTGTGCAGCAATTGGTCCCAGTGACCAAGATTAATGAAACTCACATGGGTTTTAATTAGTGCAGCTGCAGTCATCAATTACCTAGAGAACACAAATATTGTTATATTTTGGGAAATTCTTGATTTATTTTATTCCACTGGCCAGTAGATTTAGATGAATGAGTTCTCATCATAAACATTCTGAGAAAAACTGCCTGAGGCCATGGTTTATTATTTAGGACACAATCAGTAAGACTGAGCGCTACTGAAGAAAACATTGTAAACTGGTCTCAGAATTAATTTGGAAAATTTGCTGAAATGTGTGGCCTTGTATGGGTCGTCAGAAACATTAGAGCATCTCAAACAAAATACAGAACAATCTGTCAGGCGGGGAATGTGCAAGGATTATTGTCCAGCAGCTGATCCATAACAGAATGTCAGTGCATGTACACTTAAAGCAAGTATCAACAACATTTAATTTGACACATAATGTGGTCTTCTTTTATTATGCTTTAAGTGCATGTCTTAGTACACTGAAGACTGGACAAGTAAGTAGGGGGAAAAGAGCTGAAACATGACAACCCTTCGGAAGTCTGAAAAAAATCGCTATCTAGAGCTTTTCAGAGGTATATGTATTTTCAAGGCAACTATTTAAAATAGATGCAAGGAAAAAGAATGGGAGGAAGAAGGAAACTTGATTAAAAATTCTTTACTATAATTTAATTTGAAAATATGGTTTCTCTTAATGTGGTCTGAAACCTGTGTACAAACACTTTAAAATAAATTAATGTGAGTGCTAACTACTAGGAGCAACATCTGCATCTGTCATTTAAATTAAGAAAAGGACACAACTATAGACATAAAGATTTTTCAAAAAGTTAAATGATAGTTTGCCTGCATGTACTTTTTTTCCTGAATGTTTTGCTATAATTTGCATTTGTCTATTCTCGTTCATGGAAAACAAGTTAGGTGCACAATGCTGCTCTAATCCCTGCTCTTATTTTTCACCCAACCAAACTGCTTAACAAGGCAATGCTTAAATATGTACAAGAACATTAAAATTCATTTACTTAGAATAGAAGAATGGTTCTAACCATTACACTTCCATGACCTAATTCAGAGCCTTTACTTTTTTCTTTTCTCATCCTTTCGTCTCTCTTCCTATTTTCTCCTGTTGAAATTATTAGCTGAATTCCAGGTCAATGTAATTCTNNAATGTAATTCTACAGAAGATTATTACTTTTGTTGGGGCATAGCCCGTTGTCCCTAGAAAGGGAAGATGTTTACATACTGCCAGCATACTGGAGTGGAGACTGTCTTGTTACCCAGCCTTGCACAGTAGGGCACATATATCTGATGTCCTTATTTCTCACTGGTAGCTGTCATGCTGACAATTGGAAAATGCTGTAATTTCCTTAGTTTGCATTATTTTTATATCCCCTATTGTTTTTACACATGACCTTTACCTCTCCGTTCTCCAATTAGCAGAGTGAAAGCCATTGTTCATTGAGCAGAGGTATTTGTGCCCAAGGGAGCAAAATTTATTTTCTATATGT
>WEIT01009141.1:26768-29268 GCA_013389985.1 Dryoscopus gambensis
GTGATTGTCATTGACAAGACTAAAGCTGTTATCAAGCAGGAGCTTCTCATGCTAGCCAAGTGACAACACTGCTGCTTAGATTTTCTCTCCCAGATGTTTTTGTTTCAGGGACATGAACAAAACCAAGTAGTTTTATCAGTTGTTCTGTTGGGTTTTGCTCTGTGATCTGAGCAAAAAATTGAGTGGAGCACTTAGATTGTGTGCATGACTGTGTGCATTGTCCTGCTGTTGTTCCTAACCCTTGGCTTAGATCAGTGTTTGGATGGGACATACCAAGCCCCCTCTGGCTGTGTTTACTGCAGATCTACCCGAGCTACTGACTTTCTGGTTTCACATTTTTAGTGGCAGCTTTCTGTGTTGGTCTTCACTGCTGTCCTTTGACCAGGTTTGAGAAATTCCACACTTTCTTCAACTATCTGTACTTCTAATAATTTTTGGAAATGGCCTTGATTTCAGATAGACTTGAGCACAATCCTTTTTTACTTGCTCCCCAGAAAATACAGTGAATGAATTCTTTTTATGGTCAGCTATCCTTAACAACTGTTAGTGATCATATAAAACAGCAGTATCATGTCCATAACAATATTGTTTCAAACTGGAGTCATAAAATTCTGGGGATTGCCACATATATGAAAGTAGTACATCTGTTAGTCATTCAAAAGCTTCACAGCCTTGCCACCTTACAGTCATCCAATATTTTAACTGATATTTGATTTTTTTTCTATTTGTTCATCTCACAGGCTGCTCTATATAGTACCTTTTCTATAATAGTCCTATTTTAATTTTAACAAGTTTATTTTAGGGTTTTTTTCTAAGTCAGGTCAGTTTGTAAGTAAAATTATACCTTATTGGTCATAGTTAAAATAAATAGTATCCAGCAAGGTATTCAAACTTTGTGGTCAGCTTGGCCAAAAATCGATCTACTTAATGACTTTCTTATAGAATGTTTTCAGTAAAATATTATTTTCTTGTGTAGCTTCTTAAATCCTAATCACATTTTCATGTTACCTTGTATAACAATAACAGTATACCTTGTGCTGCTATTTCAAGTATTATAGCTTGATGTAATGTAGCTTTTATTATGAATTCATACATCTAAAAAGCATGGAAGAGAAGAAGTTTCAGTGCAACTCATGGGTTGATTCTAGTTAGCTAGCTGTTTTAATTATGTCATCTCTGTCTGTGATTTGGAAAAGAGAGTTCTTGCCATTTTTTAAGTCTACATTGTGGCCAGATTTTGCCCAATACGAAGATACGTGTTTTTTCTGTCTTTGGGGTTTTTTTGGTAGCCACAGATAGTTCTCGTTCACCAATCTGAACAGCTGTCAATATTATACTTTCACATACAGAACAGCAGGAAATAAACCCAAACAAATAGAATACCAACCCCGAACTTACAATTTGGCATCAATTAAGTGTATGTAGTGTGCGAGGATGTTGCAAGCCGTCTCTACCAGATGAACCTCCTGTCTCTAATGGTTTACTTCTGCCTGCAAGATCCTCCTGCATTTAGTTTATCTTTGGTTACCTGTGGGTTCATTTTCTGTGTTTATGGGTTTTATGCAGGTAAATACAAAAACTATAAATAGAATAGTACAAGTTGCTTATTGTTGCCATTTGAGGGCAAAGGAACAAGTTTTTGGTGTAGCCATTCACTGATTTCCTTTTAGCAACCCATCTTAATCTATACACGAAGAACTGCTGGAGGAAAAAAGTTAGTTCGAGAGTATGCATGTGGAAATATGTTCCACAGAGTTGTTCATCTCTTTGCAATATACAATGAATCTTCTCCAGTGTCATGCTACCCTTTTGCTCTAAAGTTTTATTTTGGTTTGTGGAACATAATTGTTATGGTGGGTCATTGTTATGAAAAGTTGAAAAGGGATAATGTATTGATGGTTTTTGAATTTTAAGAAAAGGACTTGCACTTTTTTAAACTTGAAAATTTGTAAAAGAATGGAAACCACTGTACTTTTGCTGTGTCTTATGCAGCGTAGTGCCTGGGCTTGTGCACTGTGTACAGTTGAAAACTTACTCTGGTTTTGGCATTTTTATTTTTTTTCATCTGAGCTATGATTTCACAGAAAGAAATATTTGCTGAATTTTCTCCAAGTGGTGCAATAAGATGGTTTTTTTTTAACCTGTAGCCATGTTAGCTTTAGAAATCAACATTAGAGATGTTGTAAGACATACAAGGCCTGATGTAGTCCATTCTTTGGAGGAAGAATTCCTAGAAAGATGAAAGCATCTTTTATAAATAACAGTGTTGTTTTAGGTTAGCTTTTTCCTTAACTTACTGGATACAATTAGTACACTGCCTTTGTCTTCAAGCAACTGGGCATCTTGATTTCAGGCCAGATGCTTGGGGCAACAGTGCTCTCTGATGCATTTAAGTGAGAGAAGTAAGGGCTGGGGGTTTTTTAGCTTTGCTTCCTGAATCCAATAGGGCAAAATATGAAGCTGCCATCTCTTAGCAGAAGAATTAGATGGATGGAGGTTG
>WEIT01009141.1:34268-38684 GCA_013389985.1 Dryoscopus gambensis
GAGGGATCCATCAGAGCAGACCTGCAGCAACATATTTCATCTGGTTTGTCTGGCTATGAAGCCTTGCAAGTTATAGCTGAAATAACTAGGAACAATATTGTGGTTATAACTTGCAATTGTTTACCATTGTAAACAGCAGAGTTATTATGTGTTTACCCTTTTCGGTACTCAGAACCATTTTTTAAATAAGTTCATTAACACCTGCATACATTTAGCTGTGAAAAATGGCATGTCTTTTACATGCTCATACCTTTAAAATATTTGAGTCAACAGCAACAGTAAAATGCATCTAATTTAAAGCGTAGTTTATTGAGCAATGATTTGGAAAAGCAGAATTATTAAAAAAGACTAACAATTGCACAGCTAATGCAAAAACAAACAAAAGGGTTTGAAAATCCTTTCTATGACAGTTTTGAAGTTAACTTGGGAAGGGCCACTGCAGATTTGGACAACAAAGCTGCCTTATGAATTCCTGAGACACAGTTATGGAAAGGGTGCCTTTTTTTTTTTAGTTTTGTTTTTTTTTAATATGATGCAGGGGAGTACCTGTTACTTGTGTGTAGGTGGGTTTTTGTTCTTTGTTTGTTTTTAAGTTTGTTTTGTTTTACTTTGTCTTTTTAAAGATTTTTTTCCCCCAAATGTAGTAATTGTGAAAATGAAAAAAGTGGTTAGGTAAAACCTTCCTCTAAATGCTCCTAGAAGTCAGCAACAGTTTTCATTGCGATGGGGAATGTAAGTTTTGGCTTACTGCTTGTAAATTTTTACAGAAGAATTTTTTCATTTTCTTATTATTTTTGTGGCTACAAGTTTTGCAACGTCCTGAGTTCAAGAGAAAAAACAACTGATTGGACCTCCAGGAAGTGCCTTGATGATAATCAGCCTTGTGTGCAAGACAGAAAGGCTGATAGTCAGAAATTGCTCTTTAAACTAAGACAGACTGTCAGTCTTTAGGAATGGTGGGGAATGGCCTATTTATGTAATCAGATACTAAAGCTGGGAAGAAGCTGTCAGGCACATTCTTGTTGTGTAAGCAGCAGGCAAACTGTGCTTTATCTGACAGACAGTGTGTAAATCTGTCCATGCAAAAATCCAAATGTTTAGTTTGCTTCTAGTCACTGTAATAATCTGCTTATTTTCTCTTGCTAGAGCGATGACATCATTTAGCAGAATGCACCACAGACAGGAGTCGTAGATAAGGCTCTGTTACTGTCAGTCATTCACTTCTTGATTGGCAAGGAGATAAATAGGAATTTACTCGAGGTTTGCTTCCAGCTAAAAGAGCAGACAACATCCTGGGATAAGTATGTGAAGAGCAAGCCTGCTTAGCACCCTCAGCCTTACAGCTTGGAAAAAGGTCTAGAAATAAGAGTCCTTCAAAATCCAATGTGAAAATTTGGTATGTCATTAGCAATAGCTGAGCAGGCTTCCTGAACAGAGAAATAATCAGATTAATTGATAAAGACAGCAGTTACATAGAGTGAAAGAAAATCCTGTTCTGGGTGTTTGCATTAGTTTCAGTGCCACCAAGTTTAAGAAAAATCTGTTTCTTTCAGAAATTTTAAGGGACAGGTAATGGTTTATCACTGGTATAGAACTGTCATTTGCCTGATTGTTCAACAGACCAGACCTGACATTGGAAAATATCCTGCTTGGATCAACTAAGATCACCTACTTAGATCAAGTATAGTGAACTCTACAATATTTATATCATAGAGATTATTATTCAAGGGTGGTTTCTGAGTTATTTTGTAGTAAATAATAGACAGTCCATGATCTAAACTTACCAAATACTTTTTTGGTTTTGGTAGGGGCATATTTTGGTAGGGAGAGACTGAAAAGAAAATGTAGAAATAATACTACACTGTAATAGGGAAGATAGTCTAATCCTTTTTAATGGCATTTAATCTCCTAAATCTTCTGATTTCATTTAATTTTAAAAGGCAATAAAATATGATTGAAATACATCTGAAGTGTAGTTTAATAAAGGTAATCTGCTGTACTGAAAATCTACTGTTTTGTTGATCTGAAGATTTAGTATGAAACCATGCACAATGGAAATGCTTATTTACATCTTAAACTTCAGAGTTCTTGTAATTTCTGTGGCACATATTTTTATTTCTTTTTAAGTAGGTAGTACCTATTATTTAAAAAATAGTAATGAACCTTCTTTACAATTCATGGGAAGAATCTTAAGAAAATTAATCTTCAGGTCATAAGGAGGTAAGGCATAACAGAAGCATGACCGATTAGGAGAACATACCTGGCAGAAGAATACATTTCTGTACATAAAGTCAATTGTTCATGTTCCTATTGTTTCCAGAATGATGGAGATCATAAATGAACAGCTGTTAAAATCATAATGATTAGTGCAACAATACTCTGATCCTCTTGTGTTTATATTTAGAAGGAGAACTGCATTTTGAAATAGTAAATTGGCTTAGGAATCATAACCTTGAATGATACAATCTTAATTAAAAATACATGCATATCTTTGTAATGTTATGCACCTCCTCTGTTTAAAAATAGGGAGAGAACAACAATTAAACACTTTCCATGTGTTAATTTTTGGTTAATTCAAGGAGTTAACCTTTTGAGAAGAAAGCTTCTGCTGACACATTCGTGATAAGCAGTATATTAAAATAGTGATAAATACTATATAATACTCCCAAATAGACATTTTTCCTGTTGAATCCTGGGATGCTTTCTATAGACTTCTCAGTATATTTTTAATGAGATTGTACATCAGTTTGTGTGTTGTAGTTTAGACATATTGGCTTTAATTATTTTTGAATGTGCAGTTTTTACAGTAGCAGAATATATGTGATTTAACACTCACCACAGTGCTCTGAGTATCACTTGGCATTTTAGCAAAATGTGTGATATTAAAAAGACCATGAATTTTAGCTGGATTTTCATTGTTTTCTCAGACATATAATATTCCTCTTTGCTCTCAATTCTCCTATTCCACATGTGCAACATTTTTGGATGTTATATTAAAACAATTATATCAGTCTCATCATCTCTTGCTGCATTGCGGTTCCACTATTATCACAAATAGTATTAAGTCAATCTAATACAGTATTTTCTGCCGAGTGCTATGGTATTTTGCCTAAATCACAAGGAAATAAAAAGAGAACCTTACAAGAGGTCTTGATAGCTTGACCAATGCTTAAACTGAAAATTTTGTATAAGTACTGTGAAATCTTTTCAGGTCAGTATCAGTCTTCCTCTTGAAGTATAAGGCATATATTTTAATTGAGTTTAAGCATCTTCCAGTAATTTTGGCAAACTGTTGTGAATGTTATGCCAGTGGACAAAACCATGAAAATGAAAGTGACTGAAACAGCTCATGTAAAATGAAAATGAACAGTTATTTTGATTATACCAGCTGAGATACAATAAACAAACAGATGAAAAGTAAATGAGAATTTAGAAACTCAGTTTTTAATAAACTAGTAATTTGTTAACAATATAAGCTTTATGTACTTTATCTTAGTCCTTTTGACAACACTTTTTTCATGGTAGCTGCATCATCATCGTAGAGCCTGATCTAATACTTAGAGAACTCAGTATAATCTCATTGACTTCCATACAAGTTGAATTGGACTAATAATGAAAAATCGCATTATAATAATATTAGGTTTAGGAAAAAAATACTGCTTATAGCTGATTTGAGTCAAACTGAGTTTGTCTGATATTTTANNTATTTTACTGATGTCAGTAAAATCATACCGTAAGTTGGTATTGCTCTGCTGTGACAGCTGTGGACTCTTATTCTGAGTAGCTATTAAAATCACAGATTAACAGTCATTCTCATATAAGACCGTACAGATATTTGTCTAAATAAAATACTGAAATAAATAACTTTGTAAAAAGCAATTTGTAGTGTTATCAACTGCAGAGATGAAATAAAATGCATATTGCCTTTTTTGTTATTATTTTATCAAGTTTGTGATTTTCAGCATATAGTCTTCCTTTAGGGGATTTTATTTTTGTTTTCTTTTTGATTTTTTTTTATAAATGACAGATTTATTTTATTTAATATGATTTCATTTAAGTGTAAATAAAAAACAGTAAAGATTTTTTTTTAAAAAACAACCACTAATTAAATAAGAACTGATTTTGGAAAAATTCTGAGTTTTAATAATTTTCTTCTGTAAAATGCTTATTTGACTGAGCAGTTTTATTTAAAATTTTTTTTAAAAAATAGCTTATTCTAGCCCTGAGGAAATTTCCTCTTATTTCTTCTCCATTTGAAGAGGATATATACGAACCACACATCCATAGCAAATTAATTTTTATTAGTTGTGCTAGAAATGGTATTATTTTTTTCTTTTTTTAGAATAAACCCTTTAAAGTGCAATTGTCAAAATTAAAGTCATAATTTGTCTGTCCATCAGCATTGCAGCACAGGGT
>WEIT01009149.1:0-14253 GCA_013389985.1 Dryoscopus gambensis
GACGGAGTGATGTACGCGGGGCGGCTCCGCGCCGCCGGCGTGCCCGTCACGCACCACCACGCCAAGGACGCCTTCCACGGGGCCATGATGTTCGTCTTTTGGCCGCTCGAGCTGGCTGTGGGGCATCGGCTCTTCAACACGTTTGTGGACTGGCTAAATGAGAATCTGTGAGCTGGGAACGGTGCCCCGTTTGCCCTCCTCACGTCCGCCAGGGGTAACTGGGGGCGTGGGAGCTGTGCTGGATTTTGGCTGTGATTGCCGTCTGCCTTGCGATGCCCGCAGTGTTGGGACTGGAGCATTTCCCATCTTCCCTCGCAGGAAATCAGTCTGATCCTCACCCACGTGTTCTTCCAGTGCTGTCATCTCAGCCTCAAACCCCCCGACTGCCAGGACTGCCCTGGGGTTCCTCTTCTGGCCCTGCAGACTCTGGGATTTGGTGTCTTGTCTCTGCTGCTGCTTCTTTCTTCCTATCACAACATCTTCAGGGTGTGTGCCAAAGGGCCGGGCCGCTGTGGGCACACGGGACGTGCTTGGTTGTGGCTTTCTTCCTGTCCCCTTCGGCTCTGTGGGGTGTGGCAGCAGGGCCCTGCTGCTGCCAGGGCTGACGGGGTGAACAGAAGCACCAGGACCTGACTGCAGGAGGCTCAGGGCAGCTGGAGGAACCTGCCCACCGCAGGCTGGGCTGGGGCTGCTGTTCCGCCCTGCACAGCTGGAGGGAAGCACTTGGAAACCCAGTGGGGTGGCTGAAAAATTGTGCAAGGCTTTGTTTGTTTGCTTTGGGGCTTTTGTTTATTTGCGGGTTTTTGCTGTGTTGTGGGTTTGTTTTTTCTTTTTTAAGCACCTGTCTTATTCCTACTTGCTTCCTTTAATCCTTGAACTAGCAGGAAATAGTGAAACAAACCAGCACTGGATATTCACTGGAAAAAGGCAGCTGTGAAGGTCCCAGGCTTACGATAGCACTGCTGCATGGTCTGTGCTCTACTTATCTGTTGAGTCATGCAGTAGGTGTTCTAATTGTCCTTAAAATTGTTTATCAGATTTTACGTATGATTTCTTAAAAATAAAATTAGCTTAGTAGCTTTATGGGCTTGAAAAAGAAACAGCTGTCTGTGTGGAACAAATAACCTCTGTGTAAATGTTTCGTGTGTTAAATATAAACCCTAGAATTTCTGACTGAAGCATGAATGCAGGGGTTGGCTGTTGGTTTAAGCAAATCAAGCACCGAGCAGGTACTTCATGTATCCTGCTTTTCTTTTGCATAAAAGGTACTGAATCTTCGATAATTCCGCGTTATTTTTGCTGAGTGTGTGTGGCCTGCTCAGACAGAATGTGTATGGGATAATTGCTGTTTTTCATCTTTATTAAGCCGAGTATAAATATTAAATTTGTCTTTGATTGCAGTGCAATGCGCTTTGTCACTCAAGCGTCCCCCTCCCGGGGAGGCAGTGGCGGGTGTGCCGAAGCCCGAGGGCGGCTGCTGCAGCCAGCCCCAGCTGTCGGCGCTGCCGTGGCTGGGCTGCGGTGGGGCAGCGCCGGGCTGGGGCTGGGGCTGGCGAGGAGGGACGCGGCGGTGGGTGGGGAGGTCTCTCTGTGCATCTCTGCACAACCCCTGGGCCACATCTGTGCCCGTGCTCGCTCCCAGAGCGTCGGGAAGTTATTCCTCTGGTCTGTGTGCAGCGCTGCCAGCACATCCCTGCGCTCGCCCACAGACTGGGCTCCTGTCTGCTGGCACAGGCAGTTCCACTGCAGTTCTCTTGCTCCCTCATTTGGAATTAATTAACAGCTCTTAGTACTGTTTTTCTCAGTAACACCTTTGGTCTGATTTTCGACACAGTTTTAGGGTCACGTCCACAAGGATATTCCCTGGGATGGGCATTTTTGGCTTGTAAATGCTGGAATGAGCCCAGCTGGGGTTTCTAGGAAGACAACCTTGCTTAAGAGTCTGCTTAGGGAGGATGGTTGTGTTGCTTGATTTGGAGGGGACATGCCCACATCACATCCCTCAAGAGGCTGCCCTGCTGTGACCCTGGCTTTGGTTGTTCCCCTGCCCTGCAGCACTGGGCTGAAGTGCTGGGCTAAGGTGGCTTTGCCTCCCTTCGCCTGTGCCAGCCCAGCTGGAGCAAACCTGGGGCATCCTCCCTGTCCACGCTGCCACCAGTGTTGTGTTTCCTCCACTGTGGCTCAAGCATCAGCTGCGTCAGGGACACTGAATGCCTACCTGTACGGAAGAAGAAAAATTTATGTTCTAAGAAGCAATGCCAGCCAAAAATTGCCAACCTTCCCTTGTGTGTTTTTATAGGACTCTCTTGGAACCAGAAGTAAATGTCTTTTAAGCACCAGCACCTAAATAGGAACTCATGATTGATTGGGCTGTATGTTTTGTTTAGGTTCCTAAAATAGACTTTTGGGATTGGAAATGCCTGGTGAGGCAAAAATGAGACGGTGAAAGCTGCGCTCTTGATGCTGCTGGCAGGAGAGGCTGGAGCTGCAGTAAGCAACCCATTTATCCACACCAGGAAACGGGACAAACCACCCCACGGGAAGGCTTTGGTATCTCTCCAAAAGCCTTCCCTTGAAGGGAGGATGGGATTTGGTGGTTGACAGTCAAGGACAAGGCTCAGCCTGGCCACGGTGGGGCTCACAGCCCAGTTTGGAGCCAGCTCTGGCTGCAGAGACCAAACCCTCCAAGGTTGCCCAAGCACAGGGAGTCTCATCACAGACTCTCCTTCCACAGGGTGCAGTGATAGGTGTATTAAGAGAATGAGGCTCATGATTTCAAGTGAGTCAAGGAGGAAATAAAGCATCCTCCAAGTGTCGCCGCCAGTCGGGGCTTCCCCATTAACCATTTCTTAAGAATCCTTAACTTTTTGCTGAAGTACTACACTGGTTAAAACACCCAAAATCCCCCAAAAAACCCCAACAAACCACCACCACAGCCCCAAACCCCAGAATGTGACAGTACTCCTGGGTTTCTGGTGGTTTTGGACGTGCTGGCTGCGTTGTTCCCAGTGTGCCAGGCCCCTGTTCCTGCGCAGGGCCCGGGAGGGGCCCCAGGGCTGCCATCGGGGGTTACCCCATCGAGCTCTGGGGTTTCGTTCCTGTTCCTCCCGCCGAGCTGGGCTGGAGCCCGGGCTAGAGCTTCCCCAGCAGAGGCCAGCACGACTCCAGCCTGCCGTGCCAGGAGTGCCGGGCATGGCCCATGGCAGCTGTGCCAGCACCAAGTGCTGCAGCAAGCATGGAGCCTGCTGCTGGGACCCCCGGCTCGGGGGTTCGGTACGGCCAGGACTGCTGGAAGGCAGGGGAATTACAGGGGTCAGCTTGTGTGACTGGGAGAGCCTCAAAATAGCTAAGGGTTAGGAAACTGCTTAGGAACACAATCAGCTGCTGCAATAGTCACAGAGCTGTGAAGCAAGGACCAATCTAAACCTACTGAAATGACATTAAGGAGCAGTTCTTGCTCCCTCACCAGTTTGCCGAGGGGTTACTGCAGCAGGAAGGAAGAAATGCTCCATTTGTTCAGCCCTATTTTATCCTTCGGTGCAACAGCAGTTGCCTGAATGAAAAAGATACTTAAAAGCTGGTAAATGAGAAGCCAGTGTTGGTTATTAGCCATGGGGGAAATTTTAAATGAGCTTCTGTAATGCCTAAATATGAGCTGATTTATTGGCCTTGTCCACAGAGAAAAGCTACAATAGCTTTTTATATATATTAATAGGGTTAATATTTGCTAACTGTGAAGTACATCACAATAAAGGGCATGGGGGGAAAAACGGGAAGAGAAGCTGTGGCTGCCCCATACCTGAGGATGTTCAAGGCCAGGCTGAATGCGGCTTGAAGCAGCCTGGTCTAGTGGAAGGTGTCCCTGCCCATGGCAGAGGGGGTGGAATTAGTCACTGTGGGGTTTGGTCATTCTGCATTAACATTTATTATACTTTTATCTTTGCCAATAATTTACATAGCAATGCTGAATAAAGCAGCGAGCTTTGGAGTGTATTTGATGTGTTCCTGTATGAAAACGAAGTGTTCTTTCCACCAGCTCTGCCCTCCTGCAGCCCTGGCTGTCTCAGGGCATGGGATGGGAGCAGTGGGTGCCCTCTCCTTCCGTCCGGCCCCGCTGGTTTCCCAATGAGTTCCTGTGAAGGGGAAGTGTTGTTTGCATCTCGCAGCTCAGCCAGGCAGATCCCGCCTTCGCCTTGACTCATTAATGATTGAATCCTGCGCAAACGCGGCGTGACGGCGGCGGGGGCTGCACCCGGGATCCCAGAGCTCTGCTGGGACCCGGAGCGCCTGCGGGGAGGCAGCACCCACAGCCCTGGGCATGGTAAGGGGTCCAGTGCTGGGCAGCCTCTTCTGTTCCTCTACCAAGCCCTTTTCTGAGCGGGCTTTTAACTGCTTTACCTTCTTACCTTAGGTGACCCATCAGCCTTTCTCTAACAGCTTGCTAAATTAATGTATCTGTCAATACCGAACTTTTAAATTGTTATTGCTATTTAAAGAGCTGATGTCCATGATGTGCTTTCTAGATTTAGAATCTAACTAAGGTGTTGAGTTTCTCCTCAAGAGCTGAGCAGCCACGGCTCGGCAGGTGCTGCAGGTGAGGTCACTCTGAGCAGAGCGAGCACTCTCTGTAGCATTTCTGTCTCCTGGGGGGCACAAAGTAAGTGTAGAGACTTGATGGAAGTAGCTTCATGAAGTTTTTGTTCTGCCTCATGATCTCCCTTCAAAATGAAATACAGTGCTTTGAGGGCAGAGACCTGTGAAGTTCTTGACACCAGAACACCTTTGGAAATGCTTAACCTTAGCTTGAGTTCAGTTTTGATCTATATCCCAGTTTCTGGCGTTTCGTTTTCCCTGCTTTCCAATTGTTTGCTGACACTTTATCCAAGGCTCTCACCAAAAGCTCTCTGAGTCCTGTAGCTCCCTGCGGCAGGGGCAGGTGGCTTTGCTGAGGAGGGAGAGGAGTGAGATCCTGCTCTATTTCCTTCCCTGTAGCTGAAAGTGTTTCTTTAACCTGGCTTTAGGAAGCAAGCAAGCTCATGCATGATGCAGCTTCCAAGAAAGCTTTGGCAGAATGCACAGGAGACGTGCTCCATCCTCCGTGCAGTTCTGGTACCCAGCTACCGGCAAAGTGCGCAAAGTGCTCGGTGAAGGGCTGGGTTAATTTAGCAAACACATCTCTCCTGGCTTCCTAACGAGTTCCGAGCAGCACCGATGCAATCATCCCTCACCAGCCTCGTCAGCAAGCCTCTGCCTCAGTGACGAGTGAGGAGCCATGGGACCGGCGTTGGGCAACAGGGGCAGATGACTCCACAAGGCGCTCACGGGGCACCCCTGGGCTGGTTTCACTTTCCCAGCCCCTGGCACTGCCCTGGGTTTGGCCAAGAGGCAGCTGGCATGTCCTGACTGACGCCTTCATTCGGGTCATGCTCCTGCCTCAAGTTCCTCACGCAGGTCTTTGCTCAGGCGAGTTTTTGGCTTGTTCAGTGACTCTGATCAGTGTCTGCAAGTACCAATCCCATGTGTGAGAGACATTGTTTGAGGTCACATATCTACTTACCCTGTAGGCTGGAAGGAAGCAGCAGGCTGCATTCACTGATTACAGCAACGATAAAACAATAACTGCGCAATATTTTACTTGGGTTTGGTGTTTATTATTTTCTTTTTGATTTTCCAGGCTGTGAACGAGACCAGTGACTGTTTGCTGACGAACAGAGTACTAGAAAAGTATTATCTCTCCACCATGTACAGCCTTGAGTTCATTTTAGGCGTCATTGGAAACACCATTGTGGTGTTTGGCTATATTTTCTGTCTGAAAAAATGGAAGAGTGGCAACATCTACCTGTTCAATTTATCCATATCAGATTTGTTATTTCTGTGCACTCTGCCAGTACTGGTGAACAGCTACTCCCAAGGTCAGTGGGCAAAGGAGGGCATCCTGTGCCACAGCAACAGGTTCCTGCTGCACGCCAACCTGTACAGCAGCATCCTCTTCCTCACTGCTATCAGCGTTGACCGGTACATGCTCATTAAACACCCCTTCAGGGACCACATCCTGCAGAAGAGGAGAACGGCTGTTATGGTGTCCGTTGCCATATGGATTGGGGTGATCCTGGAGCTGCTGCCACTGGTGCATTTCCTGGAGCCTCTAACAGCTGCCAATGATTACAAGTGCCTTGATTACGCGAGCTCTGGGGACCCCGCGACAAGCCTCATCTACAGCGTCTTCCTGACCGTCTTTGGTTTCTTCATCCCTCTCTTGATCATGTGCTGCTTCTATGTGAAGATGGTTCGTTTTCTTAAAAACAGGAGGGAGCAACTCAGTTCTGCCCTGACCCTCGAGAAGCCCCTTACTCTGGTGATCCTCACCGTGGTTATCTTCTCCCTGCTCTTCACTCCCTACCACGTCATGCGCAATGTCCGTCTCGCGTCCCGAATCCCAGCCTTGAACGTCTCTGAGTGCACGCAGGGCATCATCAGCACCATTTACGTCATCACGAGACCCTTTGCCTTTCTAAACAGTGCCATTAATCCCGTGTTTTATTTCCTAATGGGTGACCACTTCAGAGAGATGCTGATGGCCAAAACAAGACTGCTCTTGGGCAGGCTGACAACCACGGGGAAGTGAAGGAGTAAGGACACCCCTTGTAGTGGGAGACGTCTGGGAGGAAAGGGAGGGTATTCAGCAATGTGCCACTTTTTTAGATAACTTTATTTATGCAATAGAATAGGTATGAGCTGATTATGTCCCTCTAAACGCACCTGTTACCTTATTGTGTAGGAGACCTTCTGCTGAGCTGCCTCCAGGGGGGATGCTGGCTCCCAGCAGGACAGCGGGACCCTGCTCTCGGAGTGGGACACCCCACGGCCCATTGATACTGCAGTCAAAAGTCCATCAAGTCAGCTCTCGGAGGGAACACATTCTGCTCTCGGACAGCTGCTTTGTGAGCCATAATGTGGGCCTGGGCTCAGATAAAATGTGCTTCATACATCAGCAGGACAGCCAGGCACACTCACATGGGCGCTCTCGCAGCCACCTGTCAGAGTATGAGTGACCTGTCAGAGTGTGAGTGACCTGTCCTTCACACAACTGTCTGTAAGCACCAGTAGAATCTATAGCCTGAAGCAGAATTTGGATCTTGGAGTTCAAACTTCATTAGCCGTTGTACTAATGAACCAGGAGCTGATGAGGAGCCAGTCCCTGCCTGGTCCCTGCAGGATCAATCAGCAGCACAAGTTACTCTCCAATGGACTGACCTGACTTCAAACAGACAGGGGAAAGATCGCTGGAGTAATGAGCTCATGTGAGCTCGGGCCGGACCAGGAGCTGCGGGGAGGGAGGGTGGGCAGGGTGTGGGCAGCCCCCTCCCCTGCCTGCACTCCTGCAGGCACCGAGGGGCCCCAGCCCTGCCCAGGGCCTCACTGCTCGGTAGCACAGGGAACGGGACACCCATCGGGTCTCACCCAGCTCGTCCTGGGTTCTGCTCTCTGATGTGTCAGTCACCTGCAATGTGCTTCGCTGTGCTGGTGGCACCAGCCCCAGGATAATAAATTGCTTTAAAAAATACAAGAAGTCTCCTCTGTGTTGTTTTACTGTATTTGCTGATCTCTGGAGTGTCCATGAAACCTCAGCATCTGCTGGTCCATGTCACATGGTCCTGAGCCTTGACACAGCCCCGTCACCGTGTTACCAAAGCAGGGTCTGCTTCCCAGCCCCACACAGCAGCAGCACTTCTGTGCCTGCCTGGGAGGTGAAACTCTGTTCTTCGCAGAAATGTGGAAGAAACTGACTTGCTTTGGGGTTTTTTAGCACAGAAACAGCCATGCAGAAGCTCAAGTTGCTTTGTCAATTTAGATTTCCTCCTCAAGGCTGTTTGCTGGAAGGGGAGGCACTGCCAGCCCGACATCATCCAGGTGTCACTGCCCTGGTCTTGCCTGGGTCCTGCTCCACTGTCCTGCCCAACGAGTGCAGTCCAAGCCCCAGGCAGGGCTGGAGCCACGGGCATGCTGGGTGCCCCTGCCCTCTCCAGAGAGGTGTCTGTACCACACGTGGCATCCCACGCCCACGTATTGAAGGCCAGGAGCTCATTTCTCTTCGTAAACAATGTGTGGTGACAGATTTTATGGATTAATATGCTCAACTATTTGTTTTGCTGTGTCCACTGAGGTGAGCAAGGTCATCTGCTCCTTCTAAGTGACTGAGTCACTAAGGGTTCCTGCCTGTGTACACACGGGCATGGCATTTACCCACGGGTAAGCATCAGCCTCAAATAGATGCTCTTTCTGTCAATATATACCATGGGTCCACCATCAAAACCGTGCAAAGGCAGAGCTGGTGCTCGTGTCCTGGGATCCCAGTGCTGAGCAGAGCTCCCAGCATCCCATCACCTGGTTTCACCACAGCGATGCTGCCTTTGCCCCAGCACGTGCCCGTGACCTGAGTGGTCACGGCAGCTTCTCTTCAGCTGGGCAGCTCCAGACAGAGCCCAGGCACCTCAAAGGGATTCAGTGACCTGCTGGGCTCTGGTGCCTTCCCCCTTCTGAGACAGCTCTGGTTTGTACCTTTGGTTTAGTGGCAGTCTCTAAAGTCTCCATGACTTCCCTTTCCCAGAACTAATGAGTGAAACCTCTGATCCTTACGCAGTTTACTGTGGTGCTGCTGGTCTTGCAATTAAAAATGTGATAAAATAGAACAAAACCCACTACATTCAAGTTTCACATACATGTCCCTCTCTGCTTAATTCTTCTACTCCTGAGTAGTACATGGACAAATTTAAATTAATAAAGCTCCAGAGTACTACCTGGTTCACCTGAGCTGGGCTAAGCACGGCTAAAGCAGGGTGCAGGTGTGGGTACAGGTGATGGGTTGTGGGTGCAGGTTCTCCCCAGGCAGAGCCACGCTCGAGCTGCAGGCACTGGCATCAGCGTAGCTGGACACGGGCTCTGGGCTTTGGTTCTGATCCAGACAGGGTTTTCTGGTTTCATTTTGTTTTGTCTTCCCTTATTTTGGGTGTGGACTGAAAATGCCTCCAGAACAGGAATTCAGCTGTGAGTCAGCCTGAAAACAGTCCAAGTATGTTTCAGTGGCGGTAAGTGACCTAAAAATAACTGTTCCTGGTGAGAGCGGTGTGGGCAGGGCGAGGGGCTGCGGGCCCCAGCTCCATCCCCCGCCCCGCAGCCCCTTTCCCAGGCGAGCACAGGGCCGGCTCCTTGGGCCACATCAGAATCCTCCCCGTGTGCGTGACGGGGCAGCTGGAGAGGGAGAGCTGCCCTCCAGCAGATGCCTGCTTGGGTGGGACGGAGCTGCAGGAACCTGTCTTTGGAGGGAATTCACAACCAGCTCCATGGCCACGAAGCAACACATGGATCTATTTCTTATTCATTCCAAACCCAGCCAAACCTCAGGTCCTCTGCAGCTTGGAACGTGTAAAATGTCCTACAATGTTTTTCCCGACATTTAGAGGGAATTTCCAGGGTTGGCCTTTGTTCCCAACACCTCTTGCCCCACCACTGCCCAGGCAGTGCTGCTCTGGGGTCAGGTGCCTCTGCTCCTCGCCCCCAGCTCTCTGCAGTGCTCTGTGCCACAGCAGCTCCTGCTCTGCATTATTTTAACAATGATTTATAAGAATGTGTCTCCAGAAGAGCAAGACTGCCCACAGTGGGCTCAGGGCTGTGCTGTGTGAGGGGCTGCCTGTCCAGCCCTGGACATCTGGAACGAGCTGACACCCTCTGCGTGGATTCCCACCAGCGTGTCCTGACTGTGTCACTGCCACACTGGCAATTCAGTTTAACTGCTCACGTTGGCAGTAATGAAGATACTAATTCAGCTGACTTGTGCTTGGTTTCAATTTGGTTTTCACTTTCTAAAAATATTTAAGCTAAAAATAATCTTCCTAGAGCCCAGGAGGAACTTCACCCTCTGGGCAGTCTGTATGCCAACGTGCCCCTTTGGCTGGTGAAGTGTGGTCACCTCAGCAGCCCCTGCGGTCTCTGGGCAGCCCCCGAGGTGTGCAGCAGCACACGGGCAAACACTTACAGCTGTACGTGTTTGTTCAAAGCAGCTTTGGGGTCAGCAGCACCAGGGTCTGACCTGGGCACACAAACACCTGGGGGCAGAGCTTTGCAGGGATCTGATGCCAAGGCAAGGTGCCTGTAAGACTCATCTCCCTTTCAGTCTTCCGTGTCTGATCGAGATTTCGACCCCCATCAGCCAAGCGGAACACTGAGCCGCCGCGTCGTTCACTCTTGCCCTCCTGCCTCGCTTCCTGACACAGCCGCGTAAGGGTCACAGATGGAAGGTCTCACAGATAACCGTCCAGATGAAATAATTAAATTATTTGATAAACAAAGCAATCCAGCAGCTTGCCTGCTGCCGTTTGAAATAAATCCTGTGCTCTCAGCTGCGCTAAGGCTTGGTCTTAGGAATTCTCAGAGACCTGCTCTGTTTGGTGAATGCTGTTCGGGAGCAGACACAGCCCACTTGCTGTTGGCCCAATTCCTTCTTTCTGATGGGAAAGGTGGGGACTGAGCCAGGCACAGCCCAGCTTTCCAAGCACCCTGGGGGAAATACACGGAGGGAGCTGCTAACCCAGCCAGCCAGGGGATGCAGTGCTGGGCAGGGGCTGGGGAGTGTCCCCTGTCCAGGTGAGGGGCTGGAGCAGCGGGCAGTGCTGATGAGCCAGAGGAGGGAATGGATCCCACCTGCCCCGGGAGCTCCATCAGACGGGATGTGGGGCCCAAGGGGGGTAAATAGGAGCCGTGGTGCTGTTCCCTGCCTGCACAAGGAGCCTGTGCTGCCTGTGGTGGGGGGGGCCACAGGTGCACGAGGAAGGAGCAAGCTGAACAGGTAAGAATGAGGTGATGGTTCTCAAAGGTCTCTTTTTGAACTAAATAAGTTACAGCAGAAGAAATTACTGCTGAATGTGGCATTTCTTGGGAAAGCCTGGTTCAGTGACCTGCTGGAGAGAGAGAGCTTGTACGTGCATTGTGGTGGGACAGTCAGATGGAATCAGGAGTTACTGTAGAGAAATAAAGTGACCCAGTTTGGTTTATCTAGCAGCGGAAATGTGTGCTCAGCGTTCGTGCAGCCACGCGAGGGGGAACCGGGCTGCGCTAAGGCAGGAGGGTGGTGACATGTGGCACACGGAAGCAGGGCCCATGGCTTCTGCAGCTGCAGTAACTGAGAGGCAATGTGCAAAAAACTAATCCCTGGAGCTGGATTACGAGTGAAACCACTCAGAAGTATCCCCTGTAAGCAGAAGTACAAGGAGCAGCTGTAAGCCAAGGCAGCAGCCTGGGGCTGCCCCCCGGGCTCTGCAGGGACACACTGGCACTTCTGCCTTCGGCTGATCTGGCAAATGGGGTCTGGGAATCATTCCCACGGGCTCCCTCCGTCCTTGGAATGGTAGTTTTAAAAGTAATTTGGACTTCCTCTTTTTTTCTTTAAACAAACAGTCCCTGTGTCTCCTGTCCCCTGGTCAGCCTATGGAGAGTCTCAAAACAAACACGACTTTACCTGTGCATCTTGGGCTGCTCACATCTCTTTTGTTGTCGAGCAGCTCCTGGCGCTTGAGGGGTTTTCCATTCTCCTAATGAAACACAGCTCCTGGGATGCCTGGTTGTGTTTCCCTGGCAGGTTTACTAGCGGAAATCCTCCTCCTGCAGGAGCACAATGGCTGGGGGCTCTCCAGGGTGAGCAGCAGCCAGGGAAAACAAACATCATCCTGTTAGAGCACATTTCTACAGAGGCCTGAATTTAAAAACTCATGTATGAGGTTCAGTTGCCATAATTTTACATCTAGCAATATATTTTTGACTGGGGAGGAAGTACTTTATCATCCTAATGATTATTTTTCTTTATGGTGTATGGTGATATTCCCGTTTCTTTGTATTTCAACCCAGTATTTTTGCAGGGAATGCTTTTGCTACTGACTGCCCTAAGGAATGCTGGCTTCTCTGAGGTTTGTGTCTATAGTTCCGTCACAGAGAAATAAGCTTTCCCTGACCTGGGAGCAATTTATTTTCAGTGCCCATTTGGCTTTCAAGGTGCTTTTTCTTATTTCCTTTTAATTAGTTATGCATTTCAGGGCACTCGTTACAAAATGGTGGCGCTTCATGCTGCTCGTATTGCTTCGTGCAGAGAAGTGTCACAAGATGCTTTAGGTGGCTTGTTTCCCATAAAATCCCTTTGAATTCAGGGTTTGGTTGTGTTTCAGGAGGAGTGCTGTGGCCCCCAAGTGCCTGTCCCAGCCTCATCCTTGCCTTCCCCCGGTGCACGTCCTTCATCCTCATCCTGTGCATGGAGCTGGAGTTGATGAGCAGATGCTCTCTCCTCTGCTTTGATTTCTGCTCTTTCCTAGAAGGATTTCAATAGTAACCTCAAAGGATCCTGAAATTACTTTTCCTGTTCCCATCAGAGATTAATTCAGTCTTTGTTTTCTCCTGCCTGCAACACCTTTGGCCAGAGTGTTTGGTATAACTTGGCAAGGGAAGAAATAACATCAGAACTGACCTTGCACTAAAATAAATAGAGAGGAATTAATGTTTAGTGACAATTATCCTGTTCTCATTAACAGTTCCTCTGCTTACTGTGACATACGAGGTTCCAAGGGCTTTGGTGTGACTTTTGCTGTATTTATGAAAGCAGCTTTTCCAGACCTGCTGTCCAGGCCCATGTGAGGAAGAATATGCCTGCTTACCTCCCAAAATGCTTTTCAGACCACTCTGTATAGTATCCAGTATTGTGTTACACAGATGAAGATAAAAATAAACAGAGTTAAATGCTTCCTCTTAGCTACTTTATTCCTATATTGAATTATATCAGAAAAACTGATTTTTCTTGAAGCTGCTGCCTATCATTACAGTGATCCAGCCTGTTGCACTGATAGCACTGAACATAAGTTTCTCCAACAGTATTTCTTAGCATGACAGGCTTGATTTTGATTCCTTGGGCTCCTTAAATCTTATTTTAAATAAGGTTTCTGCTTCATGCCTGCAACATGCAGACTGTAAATCTGTTCAATAGACTCACTGTCTGGATGTGCCACTTCTTATTTATTTTTCTCTCCTTCTCTAATAGTATCTTTCATATCCTTCTTTATATGCTTCTCAAAAGCACAAGATACAAAGGATGCCTTTTTCACAAAAAAACCCCAATTAAATTATGACCTAATGATTAGTTACTTACAATCTGATTTTTATGACGTGTAGCTATAGTCACTACTTAATTAGGAGTACAACTTTAAATGCTGAGTTAGAGAACCCAGCCGTGTTTACAGAGTGAGCTGATCATTAACCCCGGCTCTGGGGATGTCACCCTGCATCCCAGTATGCTCACGGCACCAGCTGGGCTGCCCTGGGCAAGCACTGCTCTGGTTTTCTGTCCGTGGCATGGCAGGCTGAGGAAGGGCTGTGCCCCACTGGAGTGGGGCCGGGAGCCTGGACACTGACAGACAGGATGGATGTTCTGTGAACAGCTGCCATAGAAAAGCAGACCATGGAAGTGCTTGGTGTGTGTCAGAGTGAAGTGGGCGGTGTGGTGTGGTGTGGTGGGGTCTGTCCTTGTCACCGTGCTTTGGTTAACTGGGGGTCCATCATCCTGTTGGCAGTTCTTGAGCAATGTGTGACTACAGAAAAACCCACCTGAAACTGTCTTTTTGGACATGGCCTTGATGAGAGCGAGACAGAAACAACACTTTTGTCATCTTCCTATATTTTTATTCTGATTGTTTTCCTTTGGGCATGACAGGATGGGGCTGGTGCATCCAGAGGAGGGCTGTCAGCCAGAGGAGCTGCTCCAGTGAAGTGATGTGGCCTCTCAGATGCTGTGAACTCAATACCCACCCCAAAATACTTTATCTGTGTTGGTTAATTCCTCAGGCTGGGAAAACGTGCTATAAAATGTTTGTTTGGAGGGTGTCTCATAGCCGATGATGCGTCTGAAAGTAGGTCTCAACTAGACCCGTGTGAATTAGCAGTGTCTTCTGAAGAAATTGAGGACTGTGGTTTCCTGAAGAGACAGAAAGATATATTGATTTGGGCGCTTGCAAGGCAGGGGGAAACCTTTAGGCATCACTTCAATACAGCGACAAAAAGGCAGTGCCCTGTCCCAGGCAGGGACATGAAGGGTCTTGGCTGTCCCACACCACCTGAGCACCCTCTTTGTGCCCCGCACGCCCGGGCCGCCGTCCCGCCGGGATGGCTCGGTCCAGAGCGCCCGGCAGCGCTGGTTCCTTGAGCCCATCCCGCACCTGCCCC
>WEIT01009149.1:14397-25614 GCA_013389985.1 Dryoscopus gambensis
CAGGGATGGGCTGGGCAGGGCAGGGCAAGGCAGGGCTCCCCGGCACCCCGCTGTCTGCGGGGAGGTTTGCGGCACGGTGTCCCTGGTGGGTGCGGAGATCCCGCAGAGCCGCTGGCTGTGCTTTGCCTCCCTGCCACGCTCCGGCTGGCCGCCCGTGCCCCGGTCCGTCAGGGCCCAGCGCTGGCGCTGCCACTGGCCTCACCCTCCCACCAGGAGGGTGGACTGGAACTGCGTTTCCCTCTTAGCACATGAGCCTGGCGTTCTGAGAGGGGAGCGGCCCGGATTGGCTTTGGCGGAGCTGGTGGAAGGGGTGTGACATTTACACGGGTGTGCAGGTATGCATAGGGTGCTGTCAAAGCGTGTCAGGCTGGAGTTGGGCACTGCTGGGGCCAGAGCTCGCTAAAACATGGAAAGAATGTGGCATCCTTGTTATTTGGCTAAAAACATGGGGGTCACTAAGTCACCTCTGCCTCGCTCCTTATCCTGTAATACTTCAGAGTGTGCATGCACCAAGTAGCAACAACGCTCCGTGGTCACATGGAAATGAAATCAGACTTTGCAACGTCATCTTAATGTCCCCGCTTGGCAGGAGGGAGCTGCTGCTCCCCGTCCCTGCCTGCCGGTCTGCGGCAGTGCTGGAGCATGGCTGGGTTATTTAGTGTGGGGCTGTGTGAAAGGCTCTGCATTACCGCACCATACAGGAGAGGCTGTGCATTATTGTTGTCCTTTAGAAACATCTCCTTGTCTGGAATTGCTCTGTTCTGTGTGAAGGCAGACTCACCTTGTGCTTCCACTTGTGCCCCTTGGCAGTTTCGCAGCAGAATACTTTTAAACGTGGCTGTTTTGGATCACAGATGCACAAATCCTCTGGAAGCAAGAGAGATACTTTGGTAAAACTCCAGAGCTTTCACCAGAGCAGCATTTCTTGCTCAGCAGCAGCCATGCTTTGAGTTAAATATTGAGAGTAACTAATAAGTAGTTGGCTGTGGTTTTTCCCTGAAGAATTTCTTTGTTTCTAAATGTGGCTGTGAACTATTGATGGCCTGTCATCACAGGCAATGCCCCCCGCAGCTGGGCAGCTCGGATTTGAAACAGTAGATTTGGAGATGAGATCAAGTGGCCGAAGTCCTGGTTGTAGGAGATGTGATGCCTGTGTGCTGAGGGCCGCAGGAGGTGTGGGTCCAGCACCCACCTGCACCCAGCTCTGGGAAGGGAACGCTTTCCTCTGGAGGGGAAAGGTGCCAGAATGTGCCTCAGCATCACAGGCACCGCGGTACCGGTGAACTTCAGAGCCTGGGGAGCCTCACCCAGGTGATATGTGAGAGAAATGAGGAACATTTCCAGGAGTTAATATTTAATTTGGCTGCATCGGTGCGGGCAGGAATGTGCCATTTCTCTGGAAGCCCAGGGAGGCTGTGAAAGGCAGGGAAGGAGTGGAGTTCCACTGGCTCTTTGCCAGGCACTGGGATGATAACATGTAAGATTGAAAAAGAAAATTAAATAAAGCCCTAGGCCTGAAAAATCTGCAAATTTCTTAAAACTGTTTTTTATTTTATACCTGGATACATTTAGTGAAAAAGAAAAAGAGGGGGGAAAAAGGAAAAGAATACAGCAAGTATACCTTTATCCCATCACTTGTTTGGGATCTACCTTCTGAAAGGGAAAAAATGCCAAACAGAGCAAATAAGTGTCTGTCATTTGACCTGGTGCACTTTGCATTTACGTATGAATTTCACTTTTGGGAACTACATGTTTTATTTTTTGAGCCAACTCCCTGCTCCTTTATGGCTGGACTCAAACAATCCTCTATGGGATGGAGCTCAGGGATGTTGAGATGCTCCCACTGCTGCCCAGTGCCAGCCAGGCCAGCGTGCCCATGGCACAGGGCTGCCTCGGTTACACAATTCCTCACGGAAAATACAAAAGCTGCCTAAACAACACAAGAAGGTACAAAAGGGTCTGTTTATTATTATTCCACACTGGGGTTTAATATAAAAACTTGAGGATCCGGCTCCTGGTCCACATATCAGTTTCCAGTCTGGGTCTGTTTCACACAATATCCAGCAAGAAGGCAAAGCTGTTATCTCCAGTGCTTGGATGAAAATGGGGAGCCAGGACGCTTTATCTCCTAATGAGCAAGAGATGAGATTGTCCATATGTTTCCCACACTTCCTCTGATTCAGATAATCTCTTACAGATTAACCAGAGGCTCCTCATTCTTTGCAAACAATTCAAAATGCTCCTGCCCCTGAAAGCTTTTACGGCCATTATTTTTCAAAACAAAGACATGACCAAAATTTGGAAAAATAATGAGAAGCATGGAGTTGGGTGATTGGTCAGACACTGCCAGCTTTAATGAGAAAGAATTAAAGCTACTGAAATGCTGGGAACAGAAATCCCTTCAGCAGCACAATGACATGGGCTGGCCTTGCTGCTGCCAGTGACACAGTCCCTGGAGGGGACACCTGCCCTCAGCATGGCACGGCTGCGAGCAGACACATCCCCCGTCCCCTCCAGAGATGCTCCTCCACCGAGCTCGCAGGCGCTGGTGACATTTGCAAGGAGAGGAAGCCTTTGCCCAGCGCTGCTCTCTGCTCGCTGGTGGGGTGTCCGTGTGCGTGACCCGGCGCCTCGGCCGCAGCCGTCCCGCGGAGCTGGCAGCAGGGGCACTGGGCTGGCACGCGCGGGCTGTTCCAGCGCGGGCGAGGGGCAGACGGTGACACCGTGCTCGGTCCCCGCTGTCCTTCCCCTGCCAGCCCCCGTGGGAGGGCATCTGAGCTGAGAGACAAGAAAGCCTTTCTGAAGGAACTCATTGTTTTAATAATTGCAGCCTAAGAAAAACCTCAGGCTATGGACTCTTCAGGAACAATAACAAAAAAAAGGGAAAAAGGTAGGCAGCGTTGTTGTGTGTCCCACCACCACTGCTCACCCTGCCCAGTGGGGGGCTGGCGCCGCTTTAGTTTAATTCAGAACCAACGCCGCAAAGTGAGCCCTGGCCTGAGTAATGATGTGCCGACAAGTGCGTCTGTGCTCAGTATTTAGTGAGCAGCTTCACCCATTCATCAGAGCATGAAGACTCCCCCTGCTGCATGTCTGACACCACAGGGAAGGGGGACGGGCCCTGCTCTCTGTTTGTAGCCCGGGTATTCACATCAGATTAAACGGGGGTGTTTGCTAATGCACCGTGCCCGGCAGTGCCAGAGCTGTACCAGGAGAAAATCTGTCATTTCAGCCATGATTTCAGACTAGACCAGGCCCCTCTCCATGGATGCCTCTTTTCTGATGGAGGCCTTGAGGATGTTGGGTTCCTGCACAGACAGATGACAACCATGGGAAATTTTATCTGTTGTATCTCTCCAGGTGAAATTTCTGGGAACCCTTCACTGTCATTGGGGGGTTTACTCTGACCTGGCTGCTGAACCTCTGGAAAGCCCAGAGAAGGGACAAGGGTGCTTGTGCTTTGCTTGGAAAAAGGTTTCAGGATGGGAAGACATACCTCATGCAGAGTGTCCTTATCGCTGCCAAAATACACAAAATTCTGTAATAGGAATGGATATTTCTCAGGTGATTATTCCAAATCCTAGTAAAATCAAATCAGTATATCATTTACTCTCTGCAATTTATTATTTATTAGTGATTGAAATCAGGACTCAGGATTTGTCTTCTTCACCATGGGGCAGTTCCTGCAGCAGCTTCAGTGAGGAAGCTGTGCAGACAGAGACGCGCTCCCCCCGCGCTGCTGCCGGTGCTGCGGCCGAGCTGGGGCCGTGCCAGGCCGGGGCTGGCTGGTACCTGCCATGAGCCAGGCTCAGGGACTCACGGAAAGCTGTTCCCTTAACTCCTGCAATACCCCGTAGGGTGGGATGGTGAATCCAGCAGCGCTCTAATGCAGGAGCAGAGCGGGACACTGGTGGAGGAGCGGAAAGAAATGACAGGAAATCCTGTGCATGGCTGTGCTGGCTGCAGCGTCCCTCGGCAGCGCTTCCAGGCTGCTTCAGCGCATGTTGCACCTCCAGCTGCGCCTCCATCATGCCCCGAGCTCGGGCAGTGCAGGGACCAGGCCCTGCGAGAGGCGGCTCCGCTCCCAGCGTGGGGCAGTGGGTACGAGCCCTCGTGCTCCGGCTGTGGGGAGCAGCTGGCACAGCCGAGCAGAGCCATGCAGTGCTTCCAGTGCAACGGTGCCCACGCTGGGGCTCTCGGCTGCTGCCCATGCACCCCTTGCCTGGGCCATGCCCGCCGTGGGCGCTGCCGGGCGGGAGCCACTGCTCGGGTTTGCCAAAGCCGGCGTGACCAGTGACGATGGGCCGCCACGGCCATTTCCCCCTGGGCTGAGCGAGGGACATTTCCAGCTGGCTCTGAGTGCAGCAGAGCTTTGGGCGGAAGGGCTGCTGGCTTTGGAAGCCTAGAGATGGTGGTAACCACAACAGAAATAGCAAAAATGGGCCTGAAAGTACCTGGTTGGCGAGGCCAGCCATGGTGTGGGTGCTGGCGGCGGTGCACTGGCCAGGCAGCCGTTATCTGCGGCTTGCAGCAGGAAGGAGTCCCGGGGGCACCGCCCCAGCCATTGCCCCATTTCCAGGGACCGCGGGCGATGGCCCATGTCAGCGGCCCAAGCCTGTTTCCCCCACCAGCTGCCAGCGGGCAGATTAATGGCTCACCAGGAGACATCTGCAACCGGAGCACCTTGAACCGCGTGTCCGTGTCCCTGACGCGAGCTCCCCGTCAGCGAGCTGGGCTGCAGCCGCCATGCAAAGCACTTCCTCTGGCATGTCCTTTTTTATTAGCAGAAAGTCATTTTTGCTTCCTTAAGAAAATATATATGCAAAGCCCAGCCCGTGGCCGTGGTTACCGCTGCACGCAGGGCTCACTTCAAACGCGTGGCCCCATAGGTTTGGTGAGTGTCATTCTGGGCCTGTCACCGCCTCCCCCTCGCCAGGCCACCGTGCTGCGGTCGCACAGAGCAGCATGTTGTAATTGGCCCCGCGGCACTGGGGAGGCGGTGGCTGTGCCAGCAGCGCTGCTGGCACCCCGTGCACCGCGCAGGAACCCGAGGTGGGGACTGAGCTGCTCGCCCCAGCGCGGGGCCTCGCCAGCCCGCAGATCGCAGCAGGACAGCGCGGCTGTCGGAGACGGACGGTGAGTTGTTCGCAAAGCTGGACGGTTTTATTGTCATCTTTCATTGCGCTGCTTTCGCGTATGAGTCTTGCTATCTTCAGTTAGTGAAGACTCAAACAATATATTAGAGAATGAACACTAGATGCAAGATGTTTTTATGCAAGGCACGAGTTACAAAACTCTGTGGTTCTGAAGAGCGTTAAAAGTGGCAGTCAGACCTTCTGTGGCGCGTGCTGGGGGTCCGCGGGAACCCCTGTGGTGTGGAGCTCCACCCTGAGTGAGCACCAACCTGCTCCCAGGGACACGCGGGACAAACGGCGCGGGAGCCACAGGCATGGCGCCAGTGGTGCATCTTCTCTTTTCTTCTGCTTTTACTACCATTTTATCAGTAACCTGTCGTGCTTACTGTGCCGGAAAAGTTGAGAGAGAGGTTTTCACAGGCTTACAAGAGCCCTGTGAGCTGGTTTAACATCTGCTCTGTTCTGGCAGTAGAGCGGAGACAGGGCTGGTGAGGCAGCCCTGCCATGGCTGTGCCCTGCTTTGGGTGCATTTCCCAGTGGGGCCAAGCGCTGCTCCTCCGCAGGGTCCTGCCAGCCCTGGGCGAGGCAGGTGGGTGTCCATCCCCGGAGCATTGCTCCTCAGCCTGGCTCTGGCACTCTGGGGAGTGTTGGTTAAGCACATGGGAGATTAAAAGGAGATTAATCCTCTGAGAGTGACCCTCAGCTTCCTACTGTGAAATCCGCTGCTGCTGGCGAACGTCCCGCCAGTTTTCCGTGACTAAACACCACGTTGGGGTGCACGCAGCAGCCACCAGGCTGAGCACCCACACTGCTGCCATGGGGCTGGGGGAGCGACCAGGCGCTGCTGGAGGGGCCCCAGCATGAGCTGCAGAGGAGGAGAGAAATCACCTGTGCAGAAAGTGCAAAAGCTGTAACATGTATCACAATTATTTGCCAGGAATTTGCAGTGTGGATTTTGCTCATTTGTGTGATTGTAGACTAGAAGAGATTATAAGTATTTTATTGCTTTCAACAAAAATACTATCACATAGTAGTTGCAGGAGGCTTTAAAATAAAAGGACAAAACGGTGTAAGGGCCAAGTCATAAATTTGTGCGTTATATTTACAAAAATGCGCATGCAGATGAGATCATTAAAACAGAAACAAACGTGCTCTGGCCCGGGGGGAAGCGATGGCTGCTGTGCTGTGCAGCAGCCGCAGGAGCGGGTTCCGGAAGAGCAGGGAGGCAGCAGGGCCTTCCGTGGCGGCAGCACTGCAGCTTGTGTCAGACCTTTTTGGGGAACTTGAGCTTCACCAGTGTTGCACAAATAAGGGCATCAGGAAGCGAACGGCTTCTCCAGGGTCGCAGTCGTGTTCAGTCTGGGTTTGAAGCAACTCCTGTGTCTGCCTTTAATAAAGGCTCAAGGAGAGAAGGAAAATCAGAGTGTAGATTGATTCTGTGACTGCTGTATTGCAGCTATTTGCTGAGATGAAATGAAGATACAGGACACAGTTGGAGCTCGGGTGGATTTGCACTGTGGTTTCTGTCTGAGTGTGAAGCCGGGTACAGAGTCCCCCGTGCCCCTCGCGGGTGGTTGCCCTGCAGTGAGGAAGCATTTTTGTTCTGCTCGAGGTGCAGCTGTGGAGAGGATGCCCACAGCCACCCTCACGCTGGGCTCGGTGCTCCGGGTGAGCACTGGCCCTGCTGCCTGCTGGGCTCAGAGGGAAGGGCAGGCACCCCGGCACCATTTTCGTAGGTCAGCCTCTCACCTCAGTAGCAGCAGGGCTGCACTGACCCAGCCAGGAGAGCTCCTCTTTCTTGCTCTGGCTGCAATACCACATAGGGGCTCTAAACCACAAAATATCTCTCCGAAAACTTCCTCAGCAGGCAGTGTTTCTCTTTGTCCTCGAGTACTGATTTATGTCTTCTGGGCTGAGTGGCACACAATGCTGAGTGTGTAATGACATATTTCTTTACCTTTGCTGTAAGACAATTAGTCTGTTGGGTTTTTGGAATCCCAGGTGGTGACTGCTGTTGGCATTGGATGATCATCTGGGAGACCCCTGGATCTGAGATTTCCTTATGGTTTCCTCTTTACCCCGCCCTGCCTGGACATTTTGTTATGACAGAGCTTGTGCCTGACATCCGTGCCCTAGGGTTTGATCCCCTGTAACGTGCATAAACCAACATGAATGGAATGCATTCATTTCACAGGGTACAGTGAGAAGTGCCATCACAGGTGCCCAGGACACAGCTCCAGTCTCCCAGAGGTAAGACAGACTGGAGCTGTGCCTTGTCCAAGCGGGGCTCCCAGCAGACACCAGCACTCGAGGCAGTGCCTCCCACTGCAGGGAGCAGCACCCAACGCAGCGGGCAGGTTGTTCCCACCTGAAAATGGACTTAGATGGGAAAATGAAATTAAATAAGCCTAATTACCAGTGCAACCAAGCACAGTCTGTGGAGCTCAGCCCTGTGCCGAGGGGTGGAGCGGGAGCTGCCCTTCCAGTGGGAGCAGCTGGTGCCCACACCTGCACCATGCTGCCGATGCCCACGTAGCACAGGAGGCGCAGCTTGGGCATGAGTTGTCTTTTAGGAAAGGCCTAAGCTCCATGTATAGGAAAGGTCACTTGCGCAGATGCTGTCCTATGCCATTATTTAAGAAGAGTTTGGGCAGGGAGGAGTTTGTACAGAAACTCTGTGACCAGAATAAGTGCTTTGAAAATGCCCAGCGCGGTGATGTTGGTCGTGAGGGAGGAAATGGCCCACGGAGTCCTTTGTGCACGAACAGGAACAGGAAGAGCACAAATGGCCCCGTACAATGTTCACTCGCAGAGCCCACTGGGGCTCTGCAGCCAGGGCTGCGTTATCCGAGGGGACATCTGCACTGCACCACAGTGAGGCAGGTTAATATAAAATACAAGGGGATACCAGCTGTCATGGATTTTGTTCTGATCTGGATTAAATTTCATTGAAACACAAGTGCAAGAATACGACATTTTCTGAAAGAAAATGGAATGCTTCTTCATCCTTTCAGTCTCCAGTTTCTAGAAAAAAGCCATAAGAGCTAACCAGCAGGTTTCAGAAAGCTCTCCTGGCCAGTGAGGTGCCTGCACTGCCTCGGGCACACGGCACACCTGGGTGCTCCCGAGGCTGGGCAGCTCTGAACAGGGATGCTCACTAAACCCATTCTGTTTCCAAAGTGCTGCCTGCTCTGTTGCAGGGGTGATTAGAGCACAAGAAAAGCAAAGTTAATTATATCCCCTCCAGGCTCTGTAATAGAACAAAAAGCCTCATGAAGGAAGCAGCTAGACTTCAGATCTCGAGACCAGGTAATAAAATATGTCTCCCAAAGTCAAGTGAGGAATTATTCATTATTACTTCATGTCACAAAACATAACCCTCTGCTTGGGTGTCTGTTAAAAGACGTTTAACACCACCTGACACTGGAGATAAAATCTTCGTCCTTTTCCTTGTCTTTTTGATTGTTTTTTTCCTTGTCTCTTTCCTGTCTTTTTCCTTCTCATCACTGATGTCAACGTGCCTTGTGGTTTCCTTGGAGGCTGCTATTCCTGCTGGCTAGGGATGAACACACCAATATAAAAAAACAGGTGGCATGGGAATCCCAGTCTGTAGCAACAAAGAGAGGCTGAAATTAAACCATGGCTGAATATGGGAGCCTAGGGGGAAGGAGGGTGGGAGGGAGTTTGGTGTTTATTTTCCGGCAACAGGGCACCACTGCACGACTGCTGCTTGTCACAGCATCTAGCCCCAAGGGCTGCTGTGGCCACCACGTGTTGCTGGAGAGAGATGGTAACGTGCCAGTAACGCTGAAAATAAAAGAGAGAGGGATGAGGATTCAGAATAAAGCCATCAAGAAGCGTAAGGTGTAAAGGACAGAGGTCTGTGGAGCATCTGGTGTTTCCCCACAGGAGGAGAGCAGTGGGGCAGCCCTTCAGTGAAGGGCATGTGCTGGGCTGGGGCACCGGCCAGAGCTGTGAAGGGAGCTGGAAGGGAAATCAAACCCAGTTTGAAAACTTAACCATGGATATGCCTTCTGTAGTTTTTGTGCTTTGGTTTCTAATGTGCATGGTACCCGTGGGACCCAATCCTTGCAGCAGCCCTGAGACCCTCGCCGTGTGCTGCCGTCCCTGCCGGTGCAGGGCCGACGTGAAACAGCTGTGGGACAAAATCGCCTCCCTGCAGACATTAGGATGTTTTGCGTGGGGCAGGCTGTGCTGGCAGCTGAGCTCATGTGCAGGAGTCCCACTCTTTATCTCCATGAACACTCATTTATTTGATGGCTCTTTTCATAGCCAAAGTGAGGAGAAGCCCTTTGGAGGTGGTGTGAGTGTGTGACATGTCTGTTTTACAATGCTTCCCGAATGACAGACTGGTTAGAGCCTCTAGGAAGTTCCCTGTGGTACCTGATGTTGCTGTGGAGGGGCGGCAGTGCTGATCGTGGGGCAGCCTGACCCCAAGGGACCCTCAGGGAGGCGGTCACGCACCCACCCGGGCTTGGGCGCCTGCGGGAGGCACAGGGCAGGCAGGGTGTTCCCTGTGGTGGTGAACTGGCACCGTTAAATTTAGCAACAGGGAGGAACAGAAACTGCTGGAGTATTCACCACGAGGCAACAGCACTCTGCATTGTTCCCTACAGAAGGAAACAGAAATCGAAACTAAACGTTTACGGGAAAAGAGAATAACTTGAGTTTTTTTGGAAGCGTATGTGTACATGCAGTGAGATGTACTCAGCCTTATCAGTAAGATGCAATCAGCCTTATCAATAAGCAGTTGCTTCCCATACTAGAATATTTGGGAATAAAATAGGAAGCAAGATGTCTCCAGGAATCATCACAAATATTTGTAGGTTTTGGGTGTGAGTTTGGCTCAGACACTGCTGCTGCCTAAACAGCAAGGGACAAAGTCAGAGAATGCTGCCACTGACTTTTTAAAAATGAAAACTGCTTTGCAGTTCTCTTGATTTTACCAAAGGCATAGGACACTTTTATGGCAAATGGCACAAAAATAAAAGAGAAAGGATGAACAATGTAGGAGGTTCTTGTGAGCCTGGGGAGGGACTGGGCTGCTGCTGTAACACAGAAATGAGATCAAAGAGTGTAAACCCGTCAGGGCCAGGGGAAGAAAGAGCTGGAAGAGGGACCAGAGGAGGTCACTTTATCCGTTCCCTTGCCCCAGGCACGGTGGAGTGTACCTGAATCACTCCTCCAGAAGAGTGCCTAACCTTGATTTAGTACCTTATCAGTCCTTTTTTCCCCTCACAGTCCAGCCTTATTCTCTCTCCCCACAGTTTAAGCCCATCCTCATGTCCTCACTGCCATAAATACAAGGAAAAATTGTTCCCTGCTATTCATAGTGCCCTTAAATTTCAGGTTATCATTGCTATGCTTCAGTCATTCCTGGTGCTGCTTCCAGCTCTTTCCATGCTTTCACTGCCACTGCTGTCCCTGGAGCTCTCACGCCACCGCCCCTCAAGCTGACACGGGTGGGACTGGACCCAGCGTTCCCCATGCCCCCATCCCTCCCCTTGCCGGGCAGCCTGCCTGCCTCTGCACACGCCTAGGTGTGTGTCCCTCTTTTTTAGTCCTCTAGGTTAATGCAGAGAACAGTAGATAACCATCACGTTTATAATGACTTTTTATAGGCGAAAGAAATTAAATGGGTTCTTCCTTAGTATTCTTTATCAGTTCCTCTTGCCTTGGTAAGCCATCTTTTTAAAATCTCATAATTTTTGCCCTTCCTTGGGATCTTTGCAGTTTGTTTGTGTCTTTCCTAAAGTGTGGTTAGCACTACAGTGGTTTGATGAGCCTCCTTTGCACGGGGCCCTGGGCGCGTGTCCCAGCAGGGGACACATTGATACTTCAGGCCGATCTAGGCTATTGTGTGTCCTTCTCTGCACTCTCCTGTCAGTGTCACCCACACGGCAAGACCGACACCTGCCCAGTGACACGGGCAGAGCTGACCGGTTGCTCGGCGATGGGCCTGCAGCGGTGCAGGTCCCCGGTGGGTGCGGGGGGAGCCCCCTGCCAGCCCCCGCAGCAGCCTCCGGGCCGGCCTCGCTGGGGCCGCGCCGACCAAACCGCC
>WEIT01009149.1:27243-41981 GCA_013389985.1 Dryoscopus gambensis
TACCCCAGGGCAAGGGAGAAGCAGGACGCGGGTGACAGAGATAATGAAGTGCGGGAGAGCAGGTTCAGGGAAGGGATGTAACGGGAGAGAGGGATGGGAGTAATGAATTGTAATGGTGAATAACTTAACTGGGTTATGTCTTTTTTTGGCACTACGGAGAAAAGGTTCTAATGAAACGACAACATATTCCAAAGCGACAAGGAAATTATTTGCATAATGAATAATTAACCGATGGCACTTGTTGCTGCAGGGGAAGTTTGGGGTGAGAGCTGAGGAGAGATTGCAGTCTCCCCCCGGGCTGGCTGCATGTGACACTGACCCTGGGCAGGCTCATTGGCATAGAACAATATTATGATAATTTAAAGTAGATAAAAGAGGAAGAAATGAAAGGCTCAGCAACCCCGTGCTTGCTGCAGTGGTGACAGGACTGCCGCGTGGGGAAGGCTGGGATGTGCCACTGCAGGAACCAGAGGTGTCGGGAGTCTCTCTGCTTGTAGGGCGCTGCGGGCTGAGCTGGAAGCGCTGCCTGGGAAGTGCTCTGGGGTGCAGGGCACCCCAACAACTTGTCTAGCAGGGACAGGGGTGCTGGGTGATGCTGAGCTGAGCTTGATGGTTGCAGTGTGTGCTTCTGGAATTGAAATGATGTGAGGCCTGTGTCTCTCTGCTTTCCTTAGCTCATGCCGGATCAGGCATAGACTGGAACATGGTAGAATGGAATTGGACTTCACTGAGTTTAAAAGGGCTAGATTTAAAAGCTCAGGGCTTGTGAGCTGCAAAACTTCTCCAGGCTTAATTAGACCAAAAGCTGTTTAAATGGAAGAGTGATGGCAATGACTGAACAGTTTACATTTCACAGTCTCCAGGCTTGCAAAAATTTAGAAAACTTTTTGCTCTGTATGTTGTGTGTTGGAGTTAATAGTAATTGTGGGTTCTGCCTGGTTTGTGTGACACATAAAAGTTCAGAATGGTGCAGTTGTTATTTACTCGGGCTACTGAGAAAAAATATACAGAAGCAGAATTCCTGGTCTGATATATGACAGTGAAAGTACTGGGGTGCATTTATTGTCTCGTTTCGTTAAAACCATCACTGGATTAATTTATTCTGAATGTCTGGGAGAGGCTGAGTCTGTGGATGCTTTGTGGTACTGTGAGGCACTTGAATCAGTGGGCAAAATTGGGGCATCCTGTGAGGAATCTGTAATTCACGTCAGTCAGCAGCAGTGCCAGAGCTGCCCTGTGACCTGCTGGGCTGCAGCAAAGGATATGTCCACGGTTTCCATCCATCCCCTGCCCAGTGCCAGCCTTCCCTGCACTGGGAACAGCCTGACTTTGTGTTTTCTTTTCATTTACCCACCAAATCCTCTTCTGTGTTCGCTGTCTCTGGAGTGTTGGGAAGCACAGCTGTGCCATGTGCCAGGATAGGCACGAGCTCTCTGTTTTCTGGGCTGAAAGCAGACGTGGGAAATGGCCAGTTCGGGTGTATCCCACAGCTGCCTCCAGCCTGGTCTCCCCTGGGTAGGTGTCTGACCACCTCCTTCACCCTCGGGGCAGGAGGTGTTAGAGGGTTAGATCTGGGGGATTAGCAAGGTAATAGATAGCGTCTGTTTGCAGAAGTATCTACAATGCAATTTAATTAGTGGAAGCAGGGAATTTCTCTGCTATTTTATTACCTAATTGTGGAAGTAATCATAATTGGGAGCAGTCTTTACTGAAAGGGTGTTCTGTAGGCAGTCAGGCCTGGGAGTTGTTCTTTGGGTGCCTGGCTGTGGTCAGTGTACACAGGCTGAGGGTACAGGGGGAGCACACGGCTCTTGGTGGTGTGCTGGATGGCCCTATAAAAATTTCAGAGTTTTGGCTGGTTTTTCTAAAAACTGGAAATGCTGTTGGTCCATTTTGCTGTGGAAGTTCAACAGCATAATCAGAAATAAATATTTGAATCAAGTTGCTTCAAGCCTTAAATGTAGATATTCATGTTCAATTGTGGAGCAAGGTAAATTTTGCTTTGCATTGCTCTATGTCCTGTGTTGTTCTACTTTGGTGCTTCACTAAGCCTCAGGTGCTGTTCATAATTTTCTGGTATTACTTGGTAGTTACTGAGTTATCTATATTCTGCTTCCCATAGCAAGGCCAAGGATTGAATAAACTAACATTTTTAGACACATCTGTGACAAATACCACACACTGATGAGCATTTGAAAGTAGTAGGTGCTGCTGTTGCTTTCTTTTAAAACCTGTTTGGTTGACTTGGAGGTTTCTGGTGCTTGTCCAGTTTGTGTGTCTTGGGAGCACTGGAAGTGACTCCTTTGCAGAATTTCAAAATTTCATCGGGGGAAGATCCTGCTGAGGAGAATCTGTAATGCACTCCTGCAGTCTGTCCCCTGAGGGGTCTGTGGAGGGCAGGGGAATGCCCCATTCCGTGGCCTTGGTGTGATGTCCCAGCCATGTCCCACTGCATCCCTGCATCAGGTGCTGCTCTGACTGCCCTGTCCTCGGAGCCGCCGTGCTGGAAGCCTGGAGTGTAACTGTGAGGGGCAGAGATGGTGATGGGTGCCAGCAAACAGCTGGAGCACACACTGGCCTTTGGAAGGGTGCTGCCCCACAGGGCCAGGGTTTGGCTGCCCAGAGCAGACAGGCTGTAAAAGCTGCACGGTTTTGGCCTCAGTGCCCAGGAGGTTTTCAGTAGCTACGGGAAGGTTCTTACACGTGTGTAGATGAAGATCTCATGGCCAGCTCAGATTAAATCTTAGGCTTCCCTCTCTGTTTTTTTTTCCTTTGAGTACTTGTTTTATTCTGCTGCTTCAGCATCAGTGGGGAGTTGGTAGTGACACAGGGATGCCTGTAATTAGCCTTAGCACCTCTTGATTCCTAAATAGTGGATGATTTCTTCTCAGGATGATTCCTGCTCAGGAACTGGTGGATAATCTGCAAACATCATTTTTCTGACTGTGAGGAAGTCACGCGGGTTGGGTTGTAAAAGGCCTTGTGGTAACTCTGTTACTTTGAAAGGGTTAATAGGTGTTTTCCTCAGGCATATTTTCGATGGGAATGCTGTAAACAGCAGGTTAGCTAGGCCAGCTCGTTAAGGTAAAACTGCAGGAAAAGTTCTGTTCCCATTTGTTATGATTTATGTTCATGCCAAGGATGATTTTTGTAACTATGAGTTTATCAGCAAATTCCTGCTACTGCTCCTGTCTGGAGGGAAGGGAGAGGGGGGATCTGGCAGGGTTCAGTTGCTTCCCTGGGAATTCCTACACGTCACTGTGTCCTGCTGTGCCCAGCCCTGCTCGGGGGGCTCTCCTTTCCTTGCGTGACTGGTTGTCTCCGCTGTTTGCGTGCCTTAGGGATTAGAGCAGTTGCTTATGATTATTATTTTATTTAATTTTATTAACAATTATATACTGTAAACCTAGTTTTCCAAGTAATGCAGCAAAGTAAACAACATTTCTTTCCTCCTACCCCATAGCTATTTACCAAAAGCATAAACATGTAAATATGTTTGAATGCTGTCCTTGGTGACATTTGGAGCCTGCTCTGATGTGAATATGTGCAATTCTATTAGCATCAAAGAGAGTTCCCAGCAATTAACAAGGGAAGAGAAGAGACTATTAAAGTGTTGTAGTTGTGATGAAACTTCAGTGCATCCCAAGATAAGAAAATACACGGTTAATGTACAGATTTGCGAGGTGAAGGCTTTGTGTGGTCCCTTCAGCAGTCTGTGCAGGGAGAATGTCTTAGTCAGTACTTTGCTCAGAGAATAAAGCCAGTGGCAAGTGTTGGTTTACCCTGATCTGTGCATTCAAAACTAGCAGTAAGTTCTCCTCTTCTGAAGATGCTCTGAAGTCTCTTCAACAGCCTCAGAGGCAGCGATAGGAGAGGGACAGCAGCGCCCTGAGCTGCAGCAGGTTGTCATACACGAGGTTGCCTGTGCCCATTGGGCAGTTTGGGGGCTGGCTTTGATGTGTGCTGACCTTCGGGTGAAATCCCACTATCTATCAGGAGAACTGCCTTTCCTAAGGAGTCAGTTTTTTTAAATGTCTACTTTCTGTCAACTCCTACCTTGTGAAATAGTCCATGTTTCAGTTTATACGCATGTAATTGTTATAGAAGAGTTTTTTTATCCAAAACATCTTTATTTTAAGTAGCTGGGAAGAAAAAAAGTTTGCAATAGGTATAATCTATAGTCAGTAAAATCTAACTTGAGTTCTCACAATTCAGCTTGACTAAGCTTGAATTTTTGAAGGTAAAATTGCTGTTGGTACAAATTAGCAAGAGCAGCAGCAGTGTGTAAGGTGACAGCACTTCTGTCACGAGGGTGCAAAATCCTGCAGTTTGAGTTCATTTTGGTTTGAATCTACAGGTTGTGCAGGAAAACTGAGGCAGCCAGGCCTGAGGAAAATGCAGCTGGGCCTGAGTTTTGTGTAGCCAGATTATAATTCCCATAAGGCAAGTGCATGACCAGCATTAGCCCAGCCTAGGGCATGGGCCAGCTCAGCCTGGGGTCTATCTGTCCTTCCACAGCCCCAGTACCTCCTGGAGCTGCCCTGATCTGAGCACTGTGATAAAAATATGTGACTCCCTATGTGCTCGTGGGACCTTTGCTTTGGGCAAATAGGCCAAATACTTGTTTTCACAGAAAAATATTTTGGTACATAATTATGCAAGCTGTATATGAGCAGCTGAATCGAGTGAACTTCCGCACAATAAAAAGCAATAAGTACTAGGCAGGTTGAAATATGTCCAGTCCTTTGGTGTTTTGAGCAGAGCTTCTGCACAGCCCAGCATGGTTAGCCTGGCTGGGTTGGGCTCCTTTATCAGTCCTTCTTGTGAATGCACAGGTGGCAGTTCCATGTCTGCAGAGTGCCCAGCTTTTCCTGTGGGAAGTGTACCTTGCTGTCCGCCCTGGGGCCAGCTGCTCTTGTAAAAGGAATTTCTTTTCCCTTATGTAACTTGTTGGTAATGTTACATCCAGAGTCGGCTCTTGCAAAAGTGCGTCAGTCTTGCTTGCAGTGGCACAGAAAAAACTTACCAGAGCGTGCACTGAATTCCCCCCCTTATCTCTCTATAGCACATTTTATGTATCTTGTAGTGAGATGTTTTGTTTCTACAGTTTCAGACTTCGTGTTTCAGCAGATTAATAGACTTAGCAGCCCTGTTTGCTCAGCTTAGCAGTGATAACAATGTAATAAGTCATGAGACGGTCGCAGATCATCTGGCAAGGCAAAATATGCCTGGGACTTGAACTTGGAGCAGGTATTTATTGCAGAGAAAAGTGAAATGTTGAAAGCATTATAAATAGCATGTCCTGACTTGGGTGGCTGTGGGTTCAGGTCTGCCTGCAGAGCCTGCACAGGAGGCAGCTGGTGGCATCTGCGTTCCCCGTCGGAGGGGCCGGGGAGAGCAGCGAGGGCAGCGTTTGTGCCGTACATGGCTGGTATTCACTGCAGCACGTACGGAGCCCTGGCTGAGCCTGGGCGCGGGCTGGAGGAGCAGGGCCGGGCCCTGGGCTCCCAAATCCTCCTGCAGCAGCTCCACGCATTCCTGCTGCGTTGCTGTCTCCCGTGCCAGCGAGCCCAACTGCGAGCAGTGAGTAAGGACTTGGGAACCCAGAACATTTTTGGGCTCTGGGCCCAATCCTGCTTCCAGAGAAGTTAATTGGAATTTTTTCCTTCTAAAAAAGGAAGAGCAATCAGAACTGCCCAGCTTGGTCCTGCAAGGCCTTCGGCGCTCCTCTCTGTGTCGTGTGTAACGCCGGGCTCCCCTGTTGCCCTGGGCAGGGATGGGCTGCGGGCAGCCAAAGCCCCCGTGGGATGTGCTCCTGAGGCTGCTGGAGCTGTGGCGCTGCAGTGGCGTTATCTGCACTGCAGCGATGGTACCCAGCGCTCGAGGAGATGAGCTTTTCCGTTAAATGTAAGTAAATTGCTGTGGGAGCACGTGGAGTTTGCTGAGCCAGTTGGGTCTAGGTGTACCCCAGGTCTCGAGCGTTTGAACTCCGCGCTCCCCGGGCGCCGTGGAGGAGCGGGCGGGCTGCGGAGCGCGCTGCACCAGGCACGTGTGTCAGGTTTTCCGAGCAGGTTGCCAAGCTGAAGGCACAGGCGGCAGGCCTGGATTGGCCATATAAAGTAGGTGTCTGGGTGTGCGCAGGCGCTGGGACCTGCTGGCGGAGGTGCTGTGCAGGGCCACCCGCCCTTCCTCTTCCTCGCCGCTCCCCAGGGCCGCCGCTCGCCGCTATTTCGGTGCTGCCTGTGCCTCCGGCTTCCATGGAAGGAGGAAGGTCCCGTCAGCTGCACGCGCTGATAAACACGGCAGGGCTTTCTGGGGAGAAGTAAACTCTCCGTTTTTTCTCCTGTGACTCTCTGAAGCTTGGAATAAAAGCTGAACAAAAATGTTCATTCCAGTGTGTGGAAGAGTTTATTAATGCCTGGGCAGCATTCTTGGCTTTGTATGACCACCTCTGGTTTTCAGTGAAGTCTATTACTCTTTACCTCTAATTTTATATGGGAATCCTTCCATGCTCCAAAACTAGGCACAACTTCAGTGGACTTTGAGCCTTCTTTCAAACAGTGAAAAATCAAAGGTACTGAGTCTGTGATCCTGATAATGTAATTACGTATGTTTCAGCTTTTTGATGTGTAGCAGTTAAAAATGTTGTTCTGGGAGTGCGGGCGCTTGCTGCCGTGCTGGAGCTTTGCAGGCTGCTGGGAAGGAAGTCCGTGGGCAGATATCTTGTTTGCTGCTTATCAACATTTTATTGAGCTCCTGTATTTATGTGCAAATATATTCAATAAATAAATCTTTAATGATGTGATTTTCGTTGTGAAAAGTAGACACAGCTCCGTTCAATTCTTCTAATTTAATCCAGCTAATGGTGGAACAGAAATACAAGCACTTGAACTTCTTTCACTCATTTTTCTGCATGACCGACAAAATTATTGCTTTGGATTTGTTTTGTTTTCTACAACTTCTAAGCATTCTGTCTTTAATCACCATTTTTATAAAAGCTAGCTTTTCTTAAGTCATTTCAGAAGCTGTTTTAAAAATATGCCATGTTTTTTTGTGTAAGAGTAGAAATTTAAGCTTTCATTATTGGTGTTTTAAAGTGACTTTTAGATGTAGGAGGGAAAATACAAGGAAAATCGTAAACTTTTGAGGTTCTTCCAAAATTCCTTCATTGCATTCAGTTTGGGTAGCTTGCACTGGTGTGTCGATGAAAAAGGGGACACATTGAGGAGAACCCAAGTAGAGGGTAGGATATTCCATGTGAGAAGTGCTGTGGGACAGTGTCAGTGGCACCACTGCTGTCACATGCACTGGGACCAGCCCAGCTCAGGAGCCCCTTTGTAACTTGTCCCCTGTGTGCTGGAAGCTCTCCTGGCTGATGCCACGTGCGGCAGAGGCTGTTGTGAGCAGGGGCTGTTAGAAGGTCGTTTCTCATGGTTATGGTTAGCTGTGTACATAGCATGGTTCAAAATGAACAAGCATAACAGTATACTAAAGCAAATACTGATTAAAAACTTGTCTCAAAGATATTTTCCACTTATTTCCTAAAATAAAAGTCATGCAGTTTTTATTACTTCTTTTAAATACCAGTGACTAATTTGGAGCTTTTGCTTGGTATCTGAAGACACATTTATTTATTTAGTTTGTGTGAGATTGGTCACGATCCAAAATTAATCACATCAGTAAGTGTTTGTGTGCTGCTGCGCACTGTAGATGTAAGGATCTCTATTAAGTCAAAGAAAGCGTCTCCTAAACTGGTTTCGTTTTGTTGTGTATGGAAAAATCATTTTGTATTCAGTGCATAACAGTCATCTCTGATACCTCAGATGGTGACAGAGCAGAGAGAGTTAAAAATCCCGTTCTCTGTGGTTTAGATTTGTATGTAACTAATGAAATAGATTATATGCATTCATTGTATTTTCTGAGAAGTCGTACAAGTTTTTATTATCCTGGAAGGATGTGATTATAAACATAAATTAAATGTAAGGCCAGAATGTATCAAAACATCGAAAATGCTCTATTTTGGATCTGAGATTCCCTGAGAAACAGACAGCTGTGAACACGAACGCAGTCGGCTGTGTCTCCTGTCTCACAGCAGATGCTGGAGTGTTTTCCAGGACTGTCCTTGCCTTGTGATTCGTGGTGGTGACCGGAGTTGGGCAGCGTCATCATCGCACTGAGCTGGCGGTGCCTCCCTGCTCCAGGTGTCCCCAGCATGGCAGTGCTGCCGCTCTGGGATGCCGGGGTGCTTTCAGAGGTGTGGGACTCCCGGCCCTTCCTTGGAGGTGCTGTGCTGGCGCTGCTTGGCCATGCTGCAGAGCCAGGGTGCTGGTTTGCCACTTCGGCAGCAGTCCTGCAGTCCAAACTGAGCTGCATTAATGACTCTCATTCCCTCATTCCCGTGTAATTTTCTGGTCCTTGGGGAGAAGCGTATGATTGTCCCTGCGTTGCCATAGCTCGCTATGACTGAGCTGAAGGGACCAGTTCTAAGAGCTGCTGCAAGCAGAACTCAGTGTAACAAGTTCCTTCTTAGCTGGACTCACGTCCCTTTTTTGGTTGCCCTCGAGTCAGGTGCAAGATGAAGCAATCCATTCTTACCGTAACTCCGATGGGCCTGGCTGGGAGTGTGCCTGTTGCACAGCCCACAGAGAGCAGCGGGGTGTCCCCCGTGGAGCTGTGCCCTGCTGTGGTCCGTGTTTCCACAGCGGCAGGAGAGCTGCTGGCATTGTCCCTGGGAGCAGGGCGTCACACCAGCGCAGAGCAGGTGGCATGAATGGCCTGCTCTGTTCCTGGTAATTAGGTTCAGATTTAATCTTGCTAGTTAATGTGATGCGTGCAGGGATGTGGTGGCTGCATCCAGACTCCTGACTTGGAATTCTTGTCCTAACATAAGTGGTTGTTATGTTGAACAGACAAGAAGTTTGAAATCTGGAGTTTTTGCTGTGGGCGAACGTGGGAGGGGTGGCCCAGACAGGGATGAGATGGTGGGGCCAAGGGGAGGAGCTTATTGTCTGGAGAAAATGCAACTATTAATAAATTAATAATGTTAGCAGTGACCGTGTGTGTCCTGATCCATCAGGTGCTGACTGCAGTGGTCTCTCAGGACTCCTTTTCCCCTCTGCTTTGTCCAGCAGTCTCTGGGGAAGGAAAAGCCACCCTTTGCACCAGGGCCACATGGCAGCTGCATTAGGAAGGGAAGTGAAAACCAATTAATAAGTGAAAACCTGAGCAGTAGTAAGGTGCTGGCCTGTTTTCCCTTGCAGTATAGGAGATGTTCAGGCATCAGACCCGCGAGGAGCCGGGGTTGGTGTCTGCTGCACCCCTCACCAGTGAGAGCTCCTCCGGGTCACTTCTCCCTGAAACCATGGGCATCAGCGAATTTGAAGTCAGAGGGAAGCAGTTCCTTCCCTTGCTGAGTCATGGACATGGCTTTTTATCTGTAGTGGTTATTATAGATGATGATAATCATCGTGTTTTATATAAATTCATACACACGTGCAGTTAGAAATCACCTGTCACTATGGGAGTGTTTCTGCCTCTTTGCGACTGCTACAGGTGCCTCCCAGCTCTGCCCCTCGGCTGTGGGCTCATCCCGGGCTTTCCCATGTGGCTGTTCTTGGGGACAGCACCCAGTGCCTGCTCCCACTGAAACAGGCACGATGATGGCATGAGAGTCACACCCACGTGGTGCAGGAGAGAGTAGGGAAGGTTTTACAGGTGGAATGGTCTGTATTCATGCACCCTGTGCTGCCCCCGGGTGATGCCGGGGCTGGGGGGCCTGGTCCTGGGCTGACCCCGCTGCCGTGGGTCATCTTGCTGCTCTCCTGCCTTGCTTGGCTTGTGTACATTTGCAGTTAATCAAACAACATGTGCAAGAGTCGGATTAATAAATAGCTTGTAGTTTTTGGAAGAGTGCATAGTTGATTTATTATGGCCTCTCAAATGTCTTTGTATAGAAACAACGTTTAAAATTACTACTAGAACAAGAAAATAAAACTGATTTTAACAAAGCAGGTTTTGTTTTTTTCAATTCAGTTTGTTAGTTCTTGGAATTTTAAGTTAAATCACTAGATTACTGTTATTTTTAAAGATAAACAAGTCTTTTTAGACTTGCTTGGGCAGTGTCACTTCTTTTATGGTTGGAATTCACCTGTGCCAGGATAATACAGAACTTCCCATTTCTAAAATACATTATGTGAATGTCTTGGTAAAGGAATTACAGTGTAAATATGTTTTTATTACCAGAAACAGTATTTGCAACTTCAGTGGTGGGTGGGGATGGATATGTAAATGCTTTGTAATACATAAATAGATGAAAAGTGGATTAAAGGCAGAGTAGTCCTTCCCCATTTTGTGTCCCTGGCTTGGAGTTGCAAGAACAGAATAACAGCTTGTGTGCCGTGTCCTTGTCCAGAGACACGGACTGGCCTGTGCCTGTTCTTGCTCTTAAATACACATCTAGCTAATGGTGTCAAACTGTGTGGCCTGTGTGGCCCTGAAGTCTCAAATTCTGAAAAAGTGATTGATATATACTCCAAGTTATTAAAAAAAGAAATTCAACAGGCATGTTTTTTGACTTCAAAAATTTTTAAAATTACAGCAAGAGCAGTTAATCCATAACTGTCTGCTCCTTAAAGGAAAGAGGGTTTATGGAATTTGCAGTGTAACTTTCTGACTTGAAAATAGCATTACTGTAATCTAAAGTAAGAGAGGATTGGGCTGTGGGATTTGTACGTCAGTGCCCATGCACTGCTGGTGGGAATTGGTTTGCAGTTTGATTAGGGATGGAAATCTTGGGACAATACCTGATTTCTGCACGTGGTTGGGGCACATAGTGTACAACATGTTGTCTCTTTTTTCATTATTTATCAAGTTTTCATGGACCGAGTACACTTGGGTGTGTTAAATTCAGATGGAATGTCACAGTTAGGTGGTTCTGCTAAAACAGTTTCAGAAACTGTGAAATAGACTCAAGATAAAACCACGTCTGATGGGGATGTGCCAGAGGAGCCACTGAAGTCAGTGGGAGGTTGCACCAGGCAAGTCTGTCAGAGCTAAAACAGTGCAGAAAAAACCTTTAAAACACTACTAGTAGTAGTACTAAAACTATGTATATCATGCAAAATATCTGGGTCATAGAAGCAGTGTTGGCAGTTTTTTACAAATCTGGTGTGGCACTTAGTAGTTCAAAGCTGACGAGCTCCTGGTTTTGCCAGGCTCCAAGTCCCAAGCTGCTGGGCTGGGGAGCTGTGAAAGGCAGCCCAGGGTACAGTACCCCAGCGTCCTGTTCTACAGCTGGCTGCTCTCTGCTGCTGCCTTTGCACTCCCATTTTTTCCTGAAATATACAAAAATTCAGGATTGAAAGAGGAGTCATCTTGCTTTTTTGTGCCGTCCTGTGGGAGCAGCAGGTGCAGCCCTGAGTGTGAGACAATCGAGTTCTTCAACTGTAGTTCACTAAAGAATATTTTCCTTTATCCAATCCTATACTGCTACGTGACAAGATGTTAATTAGCTCATTGTTTCAGCTTAATTTTGTGACAGTGCTATAATTATATCCCTCAGTTGTGCCATGGAGTAATTGCTGTATCTCTTCCAAATTTTTTAGTGAGCTATGTTATTGGTAAACTTTGAGTTTGGCAGAGGTGTTTTGAAAATACTGTAAGGCAGTCAGTAATTTTGTGTTCCTTATTTAAAAGACAGCCATTTGGCAATTTCAAGCTTTGAGACTGTCCTATCAGTGTAAATAGAATATTGATTTTATTCCATTTCCTATCTCATTAGAGTCATTGTCATGAGGATGAATTCACGTTGTGTAATTATCTGTTCTTGCTGACAGTTCTCATGTCATTGAGACTGGTGTTTTCAGCTTCCACTTTCTCTAAGCATAAAAATAGCATTCTTCCCTGCCATCTTCTCCTTCAGTGTTGGGCTTTTTGCCTGCCCAGCTTTCTACATCTTTCTTTGAGAGACATGTGTGAATTGAGATAGAGAAAACAGGGATGTCCAGCAAACCCAGCTACAGGAACAATGAAAACAGTGGCTCTTTGGGAGCAATTCTCAGTGCAGGGAGACACCTTATTTTTGTGTCAAAGACTGTAATGAGGAGGAAAAATGCATTGTTAACCTGTCTGTACATTTCTTTATAGCAATAAGGGAAAGCAATAGGAGTCTCTTCTGTGTCAGATTCACTTTGTTGGACATTTCCAGATAACCTTTCCATAGATTTGTGAGGCCGTTTCTTAATCATTTTCATTGACCCAGCTCAGGAGATAACTAAGTAATCTCTGTTAGCCTCCTAAGGGATGACTTCTCAGTGTTACTTCTCTCTTCTGTCTCTTCTGAGAATCACTTCTTAATTTGCTTTCAATCCTTATATTCCTGATATTCAGTGAAGGCAAGGTTCTGCAATGTTGCAGTATTCCCAAGACAAGTAGCAAGTGCTTCCAAATTTCAAAAGGTGAACCTTAAAAGCCACCTGTGGATCAGAAGAGTCTCTAGTACTGGCTGGTCTGCTAGGTGGGGTCAAGAAACCGTCAACCCCTAAATCAATTTTAATTAAATAAAAATAAAAAGTTCAGTCCTTTTCCTGTCCTGTCCCTGTGGTTCTCCCTCTGGATTTGTTGCAGTCATTCCCATCTTACCCGACAGCCCGAAGGAGACATCGCTGTATCAGCTGGGCTTTGCAGACAGTGCATCTTCTAGCATGGGAAGCTTACTGGGGACTCCTTAGTGACTTAGTGCATGTCACAAGAGAATTTCAAAGTGAGGGGAAAATAGTTCATGTAGATAAAAAAAGATAATTCTATGCTAACATCTTCCTTTATTTAGTGGAGATATTGAAGATAAATCTCTGGTCTGACGTCAGTCTTTATTTCTGCTCGAAGGCTATTTTTAAAGCTGACATTTCTGGCTGTTTTCAGGTAGATAACAAACTATGACAAAACACTTTTTCTTCAAGTGACTGTCCACACAAATTATACATCTAGTATTTTTTTGTGTTTTGAAGATCTACCTTCGAGGCATCAGCTCCTCTGAGTAATACTTTTCTTTTTGTGGCTGGCAGCCTGAAGAAGGAAGGGTGGAATTCAGGCTCAGTGCAGTCACAAGTGTGTCACTGACCTCAGCAGGAGCTGGATTTCTCTCCAAGTGGGTGCTGTCCAAGTCCTAACAGAAAACTTACTACAAACCTAGGAGTAAAACATAGTTCGGGGAGTCTCACTAGGAATATTTCTCCTGTCACTACATGTGAGCACAAAAGCTAGTTTTAATCTGTTTTCATTTTGGGTGCTGCCTTCATGCTGTCTTTCATTTCTTGTTAGGGGTGACTACTTGTGTAATGAGAGTGAAATTAAATATCTTGTTTGGAAACGGTGGCCTTTAACTTATATTGGTTTTAGCGTATAAAATGCATCAATTTGCTGCTCTAACTCTTCTTGGTGTTTGGAAAAATCAATGCTTGGTATGGATTGGTTACCAAGCTGCTGAACAGGAGAAAACCCTGCTTAGAGCTGTTCCATAGCTTTGTAGTACAGCTCTTCTTGGCGGCGTTGGCAGCGCCCTGCCCTGAGGGTCTCACAGGAAACAAATGTCCCTAACAAAATAAGACCCAGAATTTTGTGTCATTTCGTGCAGTGCAGGAGTGATGGTGGGAGGATGCAGATCCAGCTCTTGTCTGTGCAGGATGAGTTGCAGTGCACCTTGGCTGAAGGCTGGGAGATGTGTTCAGGCTTCCAAAAGCGCTCTGATGTGCTGGCAGTGCTGCGAGAGGCTGCAGGGATGCCTGGTGGACCTGCTGGACCTGCTGGCACGCGGCCCCGGCAGCACGTTCTGTGCTTTCAGATCTCTTGGTGCTCATCTGTTGTGGCTGGGAAGCGTGGCACAAGTGCAACAACCAAACTGGTTTGCCTGGACCCTTGTTACAGAACAAGTTTTCAAGACCTAAGTCTTCAGTATCCCAAGCGCTGAGGAGTAGTGTCTGCTGGTGCAGGACAACCCCCAACTTCAGAGTTTTAAGTTGAAGCAAATGAGTATCTGTGTTTACCACGAAGATACGTAGCTGTTAACTTGTGCTTGCAAGTAATTATGCAGTTGTTTGTCTCTTGCTAGCAGGGATTAAAAATGTGGCATGATTTCAAGTGTCCTGGCAGAGAAGCCACGGTGCCTGTTGTAATCTCATTAGCTCTGTTAGGTGTGTTTTCCTTCCCCTGGAGTAGGTTGTTCTGACCACTATGTCCCTAGAAAAAGACTGTAGCTTTTTCTCATCTGTTGGTTTGCATCCACACTGACAGCATTGCTTCCCAGGGTGTGATTCTGGTGACTGTGTCAGTGACCTGCATTGGAGAGTGGTGGGAAGCAGGAAGATGATGAAGCAGCATCTTTAGAAAGACAGGGATGGGAACAGTCTTCCCCTTAGCGCAGGCGGAGGATGCTGTTGGAGTTGCAGTGTTGGCAGGCGAATTGCCGTCGTTGGTGTTGTCAGTGTGTCCCAGGCAGTGCCACGAGGGTCCCTCTGCTCCGTGCTCTGGGCTGAGATCCTCAGGTGGGGACAGGAGCTGCAGTTCATTAGACTAGATTCGTATTTGCAGGTGGCACCAGCCTTCTGTGGCAGAGCTGGGCATCTGAATCGCGGCTTGGAGGGAAACCCATCCAGCCCACCTCGGCATCCGAGGGGGAAGGTTTTCGCTCGTTGCCGGGTGTTTTTGCGGTGGCCGGCGGCGCTGCCGCAGCACGGTGCCGGGCG
>WEIT01009149.1:52779-80811 GCA_013389985.1 Dryoscopus gambensis
CAGTAACGTGTATTAGCTTATTTGCAAATTGTATTTTGTTGTATTTTGTGTTCAGAAAACCCTTCTGGTGATCAGTTCATGAATGTGGAGGTGGAACAGGGAGCACATAGGGGACATATCCATGCTCTCACCTGCCAGAGGCTGCAATACACGGGGCAGTGTTGGTGCTGAGGGGAGACAGGTTTGCAGGGAAGCTTAGTGAACTCTTTGGAAGCCTGAACCTACAGGCATATAAAATGTGTGAATATTGGTGAGGAAGACACTTTTCTGCATGAAATTGTTAAATGAGCAACAGATCAACTCAGATGCGTGTTAAATAGGAGATGGATTTAAGAGGGACCCTTTTCCACAGGTGGAAGAAAGGTCTTGTGGGAGGCACCCAGAGGCAGCACAAAGGTCCCAGGAGAGGCACTCATGGGTGAGGCGCACATTCAGAGGACAGGGAGATGGAGATATCACAGAGAAATAAGAAAAGAAATAGCCGAAGGGGAAGAGGAGGTGATGACCACTGGTGTTCCTCAGCACACTGAAATAAAAGGCGTAGGAAGGTGATTAAGTCTCCAGCTAGAGAGAAGACAAGGCAGAAGAGAGAAAGAAATTAAAGGGAGGGACAGAAGAGAGACAAAAGGCAGGAGGCTGAAGAGGTGAGATGCTGTTACACCACCTGGCAGATGACACAGGAGAGAGGGCTCTGTTTGAACTGTGTGAGCAGCTGGGAGGGGAAGGGGAAGCAAGAGTAAAGCACAAGACGCAGGAGATGAGGAGATACCGGAGGATGTAGTGTGCAGACAGGCTCCAGGATTCCTTGACAAAATGTGTTTGTTCCCAGGTTTTGCCAGCTTTTTGCAGCAGATCTTTTGCACCTAGATTCAAGCGTGGTTACTGGTGCGATTAAATATATCTGGAGAGAAAACTAACACTTGTTGATGGATCTATTTTTTTTTACCGTGGAGGAAAGCACACCCAGTTTTACCTTGATGGAATTCTTTAGCATTTGGCTTCATTAAGTCCGGCACTGAAAATCAGAAGGGAAGTGAGGTCTCCTGTTTGTGTTTAGTCCATTGGCTGAAGACACTGTTAATGTCTGTAACAACGTAAAATATTTCTACACAGCATTTGTCAAATATTTATGGTTTAGATGTTTCCGGTGATTTTAGATACCTAAGTGGTTAGACACTGAAAAAGTAGCAGCAGTGGAAGGTTGAAGTTACTTGTTATACAACTGTTTTGCTCTGGGCTGTGCGCACGCTGTAGACTGTTTGTGCATATATGTGTGCTCATTGTATATTGGATATATGTCTGTATGTATATCAGCGTCGCAGATCAATGGCGGTGCAGGGTTCCCTGAAGCCAGGTGAGGGACAGGAGTTGTAAACTTTCGGAGCTCGTTTGGGGTGTTTGTGGGCACTGCTCTGGGCTGCCCCAGCAGTGTGGGATGCAGGAGCCCCATCCCCGTGGCAGCAGCTTCTGGGAGGTGCGGGGTGGTCACCTCATGGTGCCTGCCTCCCGTGCCTCCCCCGCCTCCCGTGTCTCCCGTGTCTCCCCCGCCTCCCCTGCCTCCCATGTCTCCCCTGCCTCCCGTGCCTCCCGTGCCTCCCCCGCCTCCCGTGCCTCCCCTGCCTCCCCTGCCGCCCGGACAGAGCCTGCACGGAGCCCGGGCTCTGCTCGCAGGGAGCAGGGACAGGAGGAGAGGGAACGGCCTCGGGCTGGGCCGGGGGAGGCTCAGGGTGGACACCAGCAGGAATTCCCTCATGGAAAGGGTGCTCAGGCCTTGGCAGGGGCTGCCCAGGGAGGTTTGGATCCCCATCCCCAGTGGTGTCCAAGGAACGACTGGATGTGGCACTCGGTGCTCCGGGCTGGTGACAAGGTGAGGATCGGGCACAGCTTGGATTTGATGGTCTTGGAGGTGTTTTCCAGCCTAAATGTTTCTGTGATTCTGTGTATTGGCATAGTCTAGGTAGCCAGAGGTGTTGCAGCTGCTAGGTGATTTTCTAATCACAGTGTGTTGCTTGCTGCTGGCTTTCTGTCTATATCACATACAGTTTTTTAAGTCAGGCTGGTTTTCAAGTTTTTTATTTGCTTGCTCTCTTTGGCATTGTTTGATCAGCGCAGAGACCAAGAGAGCCCCCCATGAGCACGTGAGGCAGAGGCAGGGGAAGTGCCCCTGGTTTGTTGAATAGTAATCGGGCTTTAGGGTAAGCAGAGAGTTTTGTTCCCTCCAAAGAAGTGAGGGACACACCAAGTGATTTAATTTTGATTTCTCTTCATGTTCTTTTCTCTTATTAACTGCACTGGTTTGAAAAATAGCTGAGCTCGGTATTAATCTATTTTATTTCACATGACAGTTTTTAAAAATTAAACTCTATGATGTAAATTATATAAATGATGTCAGAATGACTTTCTGGGTTTTGCACTTTATCCACTGCTGATTCCAGCAGGGCTCTGGAAGTGGAGCATCCCTTCCCCGTCTGACTCTTCTGTCTCTGTGCAGATGTTCTGATCGAGCTGTGTTTGGCTGGGGGGTTCCCTTGGTTTGGATGTATGACGGGCGTTACTGCTACACACGTTTTTGCAGCACTTTGGTGGTTTGGTTTTAATATATTTTGGAAAGTAATGTTCTCCTGACTCCATTCCCTCTATACACTGGCTTACCCTGGAGGGAGCTGCCAGCAGTCTTTGAGGGGTGTGACAGTGACACCTTCCCAGCACCTGGAGGCAGGTCCTGGAGGGGCTGGCAGTGGCTGGAGCTGTCACTGCTCAGGTGTGGCAGGGGGCACGGCCCCGGAGCTCCAGGCTGCTTCCTGACGTGCCACTGCTCACGGGGACCTCTGTGGGAACTCCCCTCAGCATGACAGCTTGGTTTGGGACCACACAGAGTTGCTATCATCGTGGTACACCCTGTGACCCTGCCTGCAGCAGGGATTTAAAGTGGCCTTTAGACACCAGCAATTTCATCCCATGCCTCTCGGATCCTTGGCATACTGTGGATTATTCCAGTAATTGCAGCTGCTGGTGCCGAGTGACTCCTCCAGGTTTTTTTCGGGCTGTGTGTTTTGTGTGTTTTGGGTTTGTACACAACAAGGAGCCTTCAGAAGCTGCGAAGACCTTTGTGAATTAAGAAGCTACTTTATGCTTAAACAAAATAAAAATAGTAGTTGCTAAAAATACGCCCATATTTAATATTTAAAATCTGGAAAGCATTGCTGGATTTTTATTGTTATCTGGAGTACAGCCATGGGTCAGTTGTCCAGCACCATCTGTAGCTGTTCCATTCTTTCCTCTCTGTTCTGTTCTGTTTAAATGACGAATAATTAAGTGTTACTGAGTGACTGCTAAAGTTCTGTTTTGATCACCTGACAAAGTACTTGGTTCAGCTTCTGCTCCTTAATGTTGAGTAAAAGCTGTCTTAGCCCTGGGAGCTGCAGAAGGCGGGGATTCCCAGAGGCTGTGGTGCCATGGAGGAGCGGGTTTGGCTGTTGGGAACAGCACATCTCCGGGTCCCCTGGAATGCTGGGGTTCTGGGCTCTTGGGCGTCATGGTGAGCAAAGCTGTCGCCTGGAACTTGTTTCTTTTTAGGGAGGTTGGGGGGTAAAAAAGTTCTCATTTGCTATTTCACTGCTTTCCTGTTTTTACTACTTTTAGAGTGCGTCAGGTCTCATGTTAAAAAAAAAAAGGTCAGGGAAAAGAGAGGGATTCAATATTTGTTTTATTTCCTTTTAATACTCAGAAATAAGTTGTTTCCTCTCATAGACCTAAGTGAAATATATTAAAAGAGAATTTATGTTTTTGAAGAGCGAGCACCTGTAAGGCAGCCCTGCAACCCAGCTCTGAGGCTGACGCTGTCATCTCTGGAGCTTTGATTCTGCCTCACACATGCTGAACTTGGGGAAAAAGTGCTTCTGCAGTGAGATCACGATAGCCAGTCCTCCCTCTGAATGTTCCTGTTTGTTTCATCAGCTCGATTGGCTCCCACACATGGAAAGTTTTTCATTTCCCACCAGCTATGTGGCTGAACACTTGAAGTGAGAGCGTTTGAGTCTTCAGGTCATGGGTGTGTGTTTGAGCTCACACACACAGAGATAGTATCTGCAGAGGTGGCATTTCCTGCAGCTCAGCATGTGCGCCAAGGCTAGTGGCACTGCCAAAATGTCCTACAACGACAAAAAACTGCCAGTAGCAGAAATCACAGAATCATTTAGGTTGGAAAACACCTCCAAGATCATTGAGTCCAACCTGTGCCCGATCCCTACCTTGTCACCATCCCAGAGCACTGAGTGCCCCATGCAGTCATTCCTTGGACACCTCCAGGGCTGGGAGCTCCATCACCTCCCTGGGCAGCCCCTGCCAGTGCCTGACCACCCTTTCTGTGAAGAAATTCTTCCTGAAAATGCTGCTTCTTACAGAAGGTCTGCATCTGTAAAACAAATACTACTCCTCTTTCCTTTTTGCCGCTGGGTTGGGGTTTTGTGTGTTCCTGCTGGGCAGCCTCCTGCCCAGCCCTGTGGTGGCTGCCGGGGTGGGCCCGGGCGCCAAGCGTCCCTCCTGTGGAGCAGGGCCTTGCAGTTGTCGGTGTCCGTGTGAAAATAAACAATCAAAGGGAATTCTGACCGCAGAGCAGTGTTTTGGCATGTTTGGCGATTATTAACTTTAGAAAAATAAATCCTGCCACCTGTGTTTCCGACCAGTCCGTGTGCACTGACCTGCTCTGTTCGCAGCTGAGGCAGCACGGCAAGGGCAGATGGGTCTGCACCTCTGTGTTCCTGCATGCCCACGTGCTCTGCCAGGCCTTACAGACACTGAAAAACAGCTTCTGCTGTTTTCGAGTTCTTTCTGCTCCTCTGGTGTCATTGTCACGTATTTCATAAGCTTTCCTGAGCGTTTTTCTCCTCAATGTGTGACTGACAGAGTTGAGCTTTTCAAGACTTTTGCATCAAATATTCACCCTGCAGTCACATTTCTGAGCACACAGAGGCTCTCACCTGGTCTGTATTCCGACAGTGCAGGTCTCTGCTCTGTGTGTGTATTTGTTCTAACAAAGATTTGCATTTTTAAAAGCAAAGCCTATGCAGAGGCTTTAGCTGAGAGGGGCTGGAGAGCTCCTGAGAGCAAGCAATGTTTCCTGGTAGCCGTAATTGTATTTGCACTGCGCTGGTGCGGACAGAGCAGAGAGATACTGTCTTTATTTGCACACTGCCTTACAGTGGGTCTTTTGTTCTGTCATTGTACTGTCATTTTGTTTCATGTGGAAAGTGAGCAAGGCCAAACCTTTGGGGTAGAAGGTAGCAGGGGTACAGAGTGTGTGATTACAGCAGTGCTGCCTGTTAGAGACACTTAAATGAGTGCACACATCCATCAGGCAGCTCTGTCTTTTTGAAATATTGATCTGCAATATCAGTGTTAGGAGGCCTGGAAAGCACTTAGTGCAGGAAATTATTCCTGAGCTGTATGAGAAAAAAAGCTGTGACTGATACAGGGCCTGTTGAGCTGTCTGTCCTGCCTTCCCCCCTTAGCAGTGCAGCACAGAGCTGAGCAAGGAATTCGGCATCGGTATGGGCTGAAACTTCCAGTTTTGGTTAATGCTTCCATGTCCAACGTTAATGATTATTGGATCATGTCATGGGTCTGTCAGTGGTGGAGCCGGACACTGACCCAAGGGCACGGAGGCTGGACATTGCACTGTCTCGTTACTCGTGGGGATGGCGAGGCCCAGCTGAGCCCCCGAAATGAGAAATTGAGTGCTCGTGCTCCGTGTGCTCCCTCGCAGCCCCACCGTCCCTCTGTGCCTGTGCTGTGCTCGCTTCCACAGGCAGCAGGAGCTTTCCTGCTCCCAGCTGGGATGTCGTCCACTCGTTCTTAGTTGTCCATGGAGTTGTTGAGTGCTTCAGGGCGGGGTTTGGTTTGGTTGTTTTAAAGAAACACGACAAGTGTGTCCCAAATGCACAGTGGAAGTGGCGCTGCGTGTGAGGTCCCCGTGCTGCTCCAGCAGGGCCTCCCGTTCCCGGGTTGGTTCCCGCAGGGACTGCAAGGGTGTTTATTTGGTTACGAAGCTTTTACTGTGCCTCAGCGAACACTTGCAAGGTAAAACAAACGTGATGTGTCAGCCTTTGTTTACCCACGACACTTTCCCTTTCCTACCCTTGCTCGCTTCAATTTGTTCTTTGTTAAAGACTTTAACTCTCCCTTTGCCTTCTGATATCAAATACGTCAATGTTTTTTGGTATTTTTTTTTTGTCCCTGAAGTCTGAATTACTTAGATTGATCCTCAGTGTAAGAATTTTTGAACTATAAACTTAGTTTAAGTTTCTTTATTTCTCTGCTGCTGTACCCTTTGTTATTTATATCCTTTTCTTCCCTCATTTGCCTAAGCAGTAAAAAACTATTACTCAAGCTTGTCATCAGTTGGCCATGGTTTGGTGGCTTTCTTTATCTAGCTTCTAATTACTTCCAATTTGTCTTTTCTCTTGCCTCTCTGGATAATGTCATGAAATCTTGGGTTTGTGTTTTTCTAGTCCCTTTACTGAGACCCAGTGCTGTTACCCCCTCATCAGTGATCAGGGCAGACCATATTTCAACAGTAATGGGTACTTTCATTGCCATCAGGGAAATCTCATCTTCCTCTCAACTTTCCTCCCCACTCCTGAGGCTTCTGTGAAGTGCCTCTGTGATCTGAATACCAACTGGCTTGAGAGCCACCAGAACCATCGTAGTTCCGTCACCAGCACAGTGTTCTCCAGGGGGCTGTTGCTGGTGTTTTCTGGTCCCTCCCAAGCTGAGCAGTTGGGGTGTCCTCCGTGCTGAGGAAGGCCGAGAAGGAGCTGGTGTGTGGGTTAACGGGGTCACAGTTCGACTGGGGGAGCCTGTGCAGGATCCTGCTGTGTTTGTGCAGGGTTTGGTGCAGCGGGGCACCCAGGACAGTCTCCTCTGGCCAGTGCAGTGCCCACGGCGTGTCCCATGCCTGCCCTGCCAGCGGAGCGCCGCTCCCCTCCCGTCCCTCCCGGCGTTCCGGCCCCTCCTCTCCCCTCCGCCCCGCTCGCATGCTCGCTTTTTTTGTCCAGAAGTGACTAAGCTTCCTGTTATTCCACTCTGTCAGTTTTTCCCCAATCCTGCTGTCATGTTGGGCAATGTTTACTTGCCAGCAGCTTCCTCTGCCGCTGTCCCGCTCCGCTCAGTCCTGTTCCAACCTCTCACTTCGTTATTTGCGACCCTCAGGGATGTTCACATTCGCTCTGTTGGACTTGTTTCCACTAAAGCCAGGATTTATAAAGAGCCGTGAACCCAGGAGAATGTTAACTGCTCGCTGCAGGAATGCACTGTGGACCATGTTTGGTCTGTGGAGGGAGAGCTGCACTTGGTTCGTGATGTGAACCCACCTGGCGTGAGTGCAGCCAGAGCGGCATTGCAGCATTGTCCTGAGCTATCCCAAGCTGATGGGTGCTGTTCGTGTGTAAAGGAATTGTTTCTGCCCCGTTGGAAACCACAGGCACACTTTGATTTAGCAGGGCTTTCCTTCAGATGATGGGAAATCGAAGGAGCTGCTCAGGAGAGGGTTTTCCCTCTGGAGCTCCATGGGCAGCCAGGTGGCACTGATGCTGTGGGGAGGTGGAGGGTGACTCTCCCTGGGTGCTGGGCATGGCTGGCAGGGTGGGCAGTGGCTGAAGGTGTCTTGCATGGATCCCCTGAGTCCAAGGACATGTCCCAGCCCCACACTGAGCCCTCTGCACTGAGGCAGGGTGGTCAGGTGGGGTAGGGACGTCCCCAATCCAGCACCCTGCAGGGCTCATGCACCTGGCCCCCACCACGTGCCTTCACTGGGACCAGTAGCAGCAAACAGCCACGGCGACCCAGTACTGCTGGTGTAAAAATAATACCTCAGGAGAAATAAACAAGTTATTTTTGTGTGTTAGGGGTGGCCATGCAGAGCTGACTCAGGGCCTTGCCTTGCTTACTCAGACATCCTGAGCATTTAGACCAGCTTGAGGCGCTTCCCTTGGTGTTGGGAGAGTGGGATGGTGCCAGTGGGGCCTGGGAGGTGTCAGTGCCCCGAGGGGGGCTGCTGGCTGCCAGGTAATGCTGCTCTGTCACAGAGCAATGGACATCCCAGTGCCAGGTCCTGTGGTCCCACAGCAACACGGGCGGTGCTGCCAGAGCTGCTGCCCGCTCAGGTGGTGCTCATGCCCAGGTACAATCAATTACATAGCATTGCAGCAAGTGGTGAGGGAAACTTTATCTGGAAGCAAACAGGGACAGAGATAGTAGGAAATGAATAGTGCCTGGCAGGGATTGGGTGTGAAAACTGACACTTAAATGTCACAGCATGAAAAGTGGTTTCTCATATGTAGAATTAAGCCACTCATAATCCCCAGGCTACAGCAGGGCTGGGTATGCCAGGGAAAGAGCATCTCTCTTTTGTTTTACTTTTTCATGGCACTTTATCACAACAAGTAGTAATTTTAATTGTTTTAGCTTGCATGTGCTGAATTCTGTCAATTACTGAATTCCAGGGCACCGTACCTATTAGGCTCCGTGGGCTTTATGGTGGTGACATGTTCAGAAAAAAAGGCCAAGGCTAACAATTCTACTTAGGTGATGATTATGACGTGGTAGAGAGTAAAAGGAGAAGAGCTGTGTTTGTTCTGTCTTGCACATTTAAGGAAAGATGCAAGGCTAGTTTTCTGTCAGCCTAATCTTTATCTTTTAATGACTGTTCTTTGATATTCACTTCAAACCAGACAGTATGAGCTTTAAAAAAAAAAATTCAAAGTGACCAGGGGTATTTAATTGCCAGCCAACAGAAGCAAAGAGGAAAGGTGTGGGATATGAGGGTGCCCTGGAGTGGGCTGCGGTGGTCCCTGGCAGGGGCACACAGCAGTGCCCTTTGAGGGGGGAACTTGGCAGTGTCTGGGGGGATGTGGCAGTGCCCTGGGGTGGGACATGGCAGTGCCCTTGGCAGGGGGAATGTGGCAGTGCCCTGGGGTGGGCACAACAGCGCCGGGGGCTGTTGCTGATCCGGGGGTGCCCTTGGGTGCGAGGCTTGTGCATTGCCCTCAGAGGTGAATGTGGCTGGGTTCATTAATTCCTCTTGAATTGCTGACTGAGTCGTGCAGAATCTCGTTGCCATGGATCTCTTGTTCAGGGCCGTGCCGTCTTCGCAGCCCAGGAGGGGTGAGGTGTGTGTGGAGCTGGGTTTCCCACTGACCCTGGCACTGGTGGTGTTACTCACTAATTACTGATTCATTAGTGTGCGAGTGCTCAGGCAGCCCCTGCCAGCCCCGGCCCCAGCAGCGCAGAAGGGTCATCCCACAGTGCCGCTTGCCAGCACGCCCAGCTGCTGGCTGCATCCTGCTCCGTGAGGAGTACAGATACCCTAAACACCTGCTTTGTCACTGCACGTACCTGCCAGCCCTGTGTGGGTCTGTGGCTCCAGCAGTCCCTGCCCCTGCGCTGAGGGAGCACTGGGGCGCAGAACCAGGGCCATGTGAGTGAGTGGCTGTGCTCTGGGGGTTCCTTTGGAGCCAGGGTGCCAGGGCTGTGTGCCGTGGAGGCTCAGGGGTGCGGGAGCAGCTGCCTGTCCCAGGAACATGTGCCCGTCCCAGAAACGTGTGCCAGCCTGGCATGAGCCGCTGCTCGCACCGCTGCTTTCTGCCACCGGTCCTGGGGAGCTGCCCTGACTGATTTTGAAGGGGTGTTTTGTAGGAAAGCACTGTCTTGTCAAAAGTTCCCTCTTGTGGAAAACAGGTGGAATTTTTTCTTAGAAGTTGTTAAAGATTCCCTGGGGTGGTTTTTCGGTTTGGTTTTTTTTTTGTTTTCTTCAAAAGAGAAATTCTTCAACTTTAATTAGTACCTAAAATTCTTTTTGGACAGGGGCAGTGCTTTCTGCCATACTCAAATGCGTTTTTCAGTCACAGTGGGATTCTGGCTGGAAGAGGCATCCACTGGCCTGATGTGTCCCATTACTGGAAGCTCTGAGTGGTTTTCCTTCCATCCCTGTGTGAACTTCTCTTGTTCTTTGGGTTTGCAAGGCAGGGCAGTGCTGGCCAGTTCCCCACACACCTCCCGTCAGTGGCACTGTGGTGGTGACAGCCGTGAACCAAACACAGACCTTCACTGTCAAACCTCTGGGTCACCCCGTGCTGCTCTAAGGGGCTCCATGTCCACCTTTTACCTGCTGTGGCAGATGTTAGTGGTCCCTCAGCCCCCCATGGAAACTGATCTCCAGGCTTAGTGTGGCGTGGTGCAGCGACATCAGACTAAACTGCTTGGGAGCTCTGGTGCCGTGAGGGTGACGCGCGCCCTGCCTGCTGCAGCGGCCTCTCCTGGGTGCCAGGTGTCCTGTATTGGCCTGTCTTTTCTTCTGTTGCTGAGTGGACTGAGTGGCCCTGATTTGTTTATCCTGTAAGCAAATGGTACAGAAAAGCCAGAAGTGTCAAATTTTTGGTGGCCAGGGGCAGAACTTGGTGTCAGCAGCCTGTCCCTGGGTATGGCACCCACACAAGTCTCCCTGCTGCTGTGGAAGGCTGTGGGTTCTGTAATGCCCAAGAGCCTCTGTCCCGCTCCTGACAGCTCTCCCCATCCCCTCCATAGCCACTGCTCTGGGTTATTTTGGCAGTACTGGAGGCGTGCGGTAATGAGGCAGAAAGGTTTGGATGTGATCAAGCAGTATGTTTCCATCTTAAGCAGTTTATTGTGTTGTAAAATGTCTCTTGCACATGTGGGGTCAGGGACCTGGAGCTGTTTGCATTCCTGAAAATCAGGTCACTTCTCCGTGCTCCTTTGAGGGATTTCACAGGATGCCCTGTAGCCCATGGGTTTATTTTGTCAGGTGCCAGCCAGCCCTCACAGAACCGCACGCAGCTGCAGAGCACGTGGCTCAGCGGAGACTTCGGTGTGGCATTGCTGAAAGAGAGTCAAGATCATTTCTCATGCTGCTAAATTCAAACTTGTGATCCTTTGTACACTCTGGGGGAAAATCCTTCATGCTGAGAAAGCAGCTGTTGGCTTTTCCAGGTGCAAACAGCCGCTGCTTCCCACAGTGCCAATAACCCACTCCGTACCTGTGCACAGGCACCTGTGCTGTTGCTGTTCGCCTGGGGAGGGTTCACTGTCTGCTTTCCACATTCTAAGGAAAGTGGCATCTCTGGGCAGAGCTCAGGGGATTAATTTGAAATCATATGTCCAGGCTTTGGTATTGATCCCCAGAACAGTTCCTGTTTAAGTGGCTGACCTTGGTTTCAGGGAAATATTTTATTTATCTGTAAGGACAGCGGCAGGCAAATTTCTTCTTTCAGCAGAAATTCTTCCCTGTGCAGGGTGGTGAGTCTGCTGAGGCCCTGGCACAGGTTGACAGAGAAGCTGTGGCTGCCCCTGGATCCCTGGAAGTGTCCAAGGCCAGGCTGGATGGGGCTTGGAGCAGCCTGGGACAGTGGGAGGTGTCCCTGCCATGGCACGAGGATTGGAACTGGATGATCTTTCACGTTACTTTCAACCCTAACAAGTCTGTGATTCTATGAAGTTTCCCATTTGGAGCTTTTCCTCTCAGAGTGTGTTGTTTCATCTGTGCTCAGTTGTAAACTCAAATCCTATTTTGAAATGAAGTTTAGTAAATTTCAGTCATTTCCCAAATTCCAGTCAGAATTTATTGTTTAACTTCACTTGTATAAAATAATATTTTAATAATTACTTTCCCCACCAATGTTGGGGAATTCATTATTTTTCAGTTAATAACATATTTGCCTGACAAATGTATTCTAACTGTATTTAAATTGCATTTAAAACAGCATGTCAAGATGCTGTACTTGCTAAAAACAGGGGGAAAATACAACCGAAAGGATAACAAGAAAATTGGGAAAGGTGTAATTCTTAGGTAGACCCTGTCAATAAAAACCCCAGACATGAGGATGTGTTGGCATTTCAGGATACGATTCCAGCAGTGATTTCCAGTGTCTGGGGTGTGGGGCTGCAGTTCTCAGTAATGCTTTTAGAGCAGCCTCTCTCCCATAAAAATGCAGACATAAAAACTGACAGCCATTGACCTTCAGCCTGCCGGAGGAGGCCGTCGGTGTGCTGTTGGGCAGCAGAGAACAATTTATCGACGTGACGTTAATTTCTGTGTTATTCAGCACTGCCCTCAGCCAGGAGCGCGCGGCTGCCGGCGCTGGCAGCGCCCGCCCGCTGACGTCTGCGCCCGAGCACTGCAGTCCTGTCCTCGCGTCACCTGCGGCCTCAGCTCTCCGCAGCCAAGGTGCTCGAGGCGTGGGGTGGAGCAGAGCCTCCCGAGATTTCAGCGTGCTGTTTGCTCGAGTGTGACCCTGCAAGGCAGCCAGTGGGGTGGGAAGTTTCAGAAGAAGTTAAATGCCACCGCTGTGAAAATACACTGGTGAAAGTCCTGGGTGTTGTGAGGGATGATAGCGCATCAAAGCTAAGGGATCGCTTCTCTTTCCCCCTCTTGGACCTAGTCCTTGTTCTGGAGCTTGTGTACCCCAAGCCCTTGTACACATCTGGAAGGGGTCGCTCTGTCCCCGGTCACATCCAGCTGCAGGTGGGGATGCAGGTCCTATCAGAAGGGCCGTGTATGTTGTCTGGTGTGGCGGGGGGGGACGCCAGGCTGGGGGTACACTGTGGCCATGGGCATCTCTGGGAGCTAAAGGCAGCCATCAGGGGTGCCCAGGCTGGGTCCCTGTGCAGCAGGTGCCCGTGACGGGCTCAGTCCTGAGCTCTGTGCAGAAGGATCAGCACAGTGATGGTGCCTCACCCCTCTTCTGCTGCTCGTTTGCCTTTTCTGTTCCAGGGCAAATTTCTTGTGAAGGTTCTGTGTAGTCCTCTATGTCGTGCCTGTGCAATTTGGGGAAGAGCTTTATGACTGGAGCAGCAGAGTGGCAGCACTCCTGCCACAGCTGGGCTGTCCCACCTCATGTGTCCCACCTGCAGCCGAGCACAGAGGCAGCAGCAGGGGATGGTGATCTCTATCTTGAAATCAGAAAATCAAGATGTTATTTTTAAACTACAGAAATTCCATTTAAATATAGTCCCACTAGTGAAGAGTTGTCCTGCACAGCTACGTGTGAGTGAGGGCACCAGTGACCCAGGCGAGTCACCTGCCACCACCTCCCTGTGCACCAGGCAGGAGAGGCTGAAAATGCCGCTGTGCTGCAAAACCCAATGAAAGCACTTACGTCTGCGGTATTTTACCTGTGCAAATATCTGCCTCAGACCTCAAGTTTGATAACTAATAGGAATACTCTGCTTGAGCCAGTGGGACAGCAGTGACAGGGACGGTGGGAGCAGCCCTGTAGCCGGCCAGGGCAGATGCTGAACCACTTTTAAGTTGCATCAGTGATGTAAAAAAACCACCAGGACATACATGGTGCCCTCCCTCATGTGAGATTCCCTTTTTAAATTTGCTGTAAATAGCACTGACCTGTTCCAGCGGCTCTGCTGAGCAAGGGCCGTGTCCTTTTTGTTTGCTCCCTCAGTTTAGATGCAGCGTTTGACAACATACCCACTTTCTGTCATACCGCCAAATATACTAAACAAATCATAAGCCTGAAAATAGTATTAAATATTAATTGTGCTGCAGCACACCCATTAAACAGTTGCAAAGACAGACCTTCTGCTCACAGCTGGTTCCAGTCATTCCCTTGGAACTGCTGAGAGCCTGAGAGCGGCAGCAGGAGGCAGAGGGCTGGTTGCAGACGGAGTCACTGGCAGGGGATTATGGCTGTGAGCAGGAGTGTGGATCACAGCAATCCCTGTACCTGCTCAGCACCGCACTGCCCTGGCCCTTGCTGCTGGGCACCATGGGAATCTGCACTGATAAACAGATTAAACCTCCCGTGTGCTTGACTTGATCTGGACATAAAGTCATTCATTCTTCTCTTAAATTGTGAATTATTACGTGCTTGAGTGGGGATCATATGGTTTACCAGAGATTGCTCTAAAAGGATTTGGTGGCACTGGAAGTTGAAGGAGCAGCTCGTGGTTCCCAGCCGTGCTGTGACCCACACACTGCCCCTTGGGGGGACATTGCCCCTCGGGCTGGGGCAGGCTGCTCTTGCTGTACCCGCCTGGAAAAACGTAATTCCCTCATTTCCTGGGGTACAGCACTGGCTGGGGGCAGGTGGAGGGGTGCTTGGGAGGAAGCGTAGCGTTGCTCAATCGCAGGCTGCAGAGTTTGTGTGTCCTAGGAGTGTCCTGATGGATTGATACATACATTGTGTCTATACAGACATGTGGATATACTAACATTTTTAATATACCAAGATCAACCACAAATTGTATTGAATATTTATGTAAATTTTAAAAGCATATAATTTTTTAAATACATAAATATAAATAAAATTTATAGAAGTTAAAGAACTTATAAAAATACTTGTATGTCCATATGTGGTTGATGCATTTGCTAATGCTGTTATGAAATGAGAACTGGGGTCATTTGGGGGATATCCCAGCAGCCACCTTACCCAGGGTCAGAGTGGCTAGGGCTGGACAGGTGCTCAGCTGACATTGCTGTGGGTGCAAAGAAAAGTGGCACAGGTGTGAACGTCCCCATCTGCATCCCTGTCCCCATCCTCATGCCACTGTTCTGGCACTGGGGATCATTCTGTGCTTGGGCTGAGGAGGAGGAGGGACCCGCAGACAGCAGGAGCAGCAGGGAGGGTTGTGCTGCTGAGCTGGTGTCTTTCCTTCTGTTTCGTGCTGGCAGTCTGCTTGCTCTGTTTGCTTTTTTCTTTCTTTTTTAAATCCTGTTGTATTTCATGGCAGTAGGACAGCTCCCGTAGGAGTGCTATTAGCTGTGCAAGCCAAATAATCCATTAGAGGGGTTGAGGCTTTTATGTGCAAGAATCACACACAAAGACGTCATTAAGTGGTCACTTTGGTGTGTTTTCATATGAAAAGATTCACTATCTACAGAGTGCTGCCATCAGTATCCCTGTGCCACAGCAGCAGCCCTGGAGGGAGCTGAGGGGGCTTCACAAGGGAGATGCCCTCACTTCCTTCCCCTGGAGGTGTGTGTTTTCCCCCAGGTGAGAGTTGTTTGGGAGTGTCCCAGCCCAGGGCACCTCCATGGCAGGCTGTGAGCTGGGGGGGCTGCAGGGCCCGGAGGGCGAGCGCCGCTCCCAGCTCTGGGTTTGGCCCTGAACCAGCTGGGTACGGTGTGGGACCAGCTCTGGGGAGAGGCCCCTGTGGTCCCACGGCATCGGGCAGTGGCAGAGCTGGGGTGCAGGGACCCCTCCAACAGGTGCTGGGCTTGTCTCCAAGCAGGCTGTGCCTCAGCCTTGTGTCCAGCCTCAGTGACTGCAGTCCTGCCTCTGCCTGGCTTCGGAGGCGTAAGCGCAGCCGCGGGCTCGTGGGACTGCAGGCTGCGTGCTTCCAGGCGCTCAGATAGGCCCTGTAACACTAGAAAAGTTTCTCTGAATGTGGCAGGCACCCTCAACACAAAGCGCCTGCAAACAGTTTATTTTTAAGAAGGAAACCGTAGCTTACATGGAGTTAAATGTTTTCCTGTAAAACACATGGGCATCAGGATAAATAGTTTTACCATTTACAGGCAACAGTTGATGGTATGTAGCAGCCATCCTCCTGCTCGGGTTCAAACGCGCCGGGTCAGGAGGAGTTTGTACTCCCTGACAGGGGGAGGTGTTTGCGTGTTTGTTTTGGATCGGAAGCATTCTGTGTGTTCCAGCTGCGCTGTTGAGCTGTGGCTGCTGGTTCTGCAGCTTCGGCATCCTCAGCGCAGGGGCTCAGCCCCAGGCAGACCCCAGCCGAGGGAGCGCCAGCAGAGCGGCTGCAGCAGCAGCCAGTGGGTGCCACAGCCCGGTCAGAGCAACGCTGACAGCATCTCAGGTACCCTGCTGCCCTCCGTGTCCCTGCGGAAGGAGCCCAGCGCAGGGCAAGCCCAGCTGGAGGTTCAGGGGCGCTGGTGGGGGTGGTGGGCTCCCAGGCGCCTTCTGGGCAAGCAGGGTTCATGCTGGGTGTCGCACTGGGTGACAGCACGGTGGCATGCTCTCGGTCCTCCCTGCCTTCTCCACCCCAGGAGCACTCAGGGTGGAGAATCTGCTTGCAGAGTCTCCAGGGGCATCCCGGCCCTGGCAGTGCCCTGTGTGGGGCAAACAGAGCCCCCACGACTCCCTCTCCCTGGGGTCCTGACAGGTCATGCCCGGAGAAGTAACAGCCCTGTGAGAGCAGAGTTTGCTAGTTACATCTAATTTATTGTGTCACCAGGCTGTGCTTTCCAAGAAAATTTTAGGCTGAAGTGCACCAGTATGATGAGTTTGCTGCTCTTTGGTTTTTTGGCAGATCAGATGGTGTTTCTGAGGAGGTGTTGGTAAATAACTCTTTTGAATTTGAGTTGATTCAGAGGTTAGGTGGATACTGAAAGCTGTGGATGTTTGCAAGCTCTTAAACTGCTTTGAGGGCCTAAGAACAACTACTCCAAGTCAGAGCCCAGCCTTTCAGCCCTGGATGCAGATACCTGCACTAAGCCCTGGAGCATGCACGAAATTGGGGTTCACGTGCACCCCACTGCAGCAGAGGCAGAAAGCAGCAGTGCCAGGACAGACACACCAGGATCACAGGAGCAGGAGCAGCACCCCAGCCGTAAATTCTTGTTAATTGGCTACTCATTTCTGCTGACATTTCCTTTAAATATTCCCTCAAGTCAAAAATAAAAATTGTTAGTATGCATATCACCTGAGCCATAGCTGCAGTGGGTAAGGGAGCTTGCAGTCTCAGAAGGGAATCCCAAGAAAGCTTTTCTGTTATTAAATATGCAATCAGTATTTTCTGGGAAGAGGTTATTATCAGAAAGCAAAACTTGCAGTTGTATTCCTAACATTTAGTGTGGGATGTTAAAAGCAGGGTCTGCTGTGCTTCTCAGAAAACTGGTGTTGTGGGGAAGAGCCTGGTGGTGACCACACAGAAATGGGCTCACTCCTGTTCACCTGTGTGCAGGTCTGAAAAACCCAGCTGTACTGTCACGACCCAACACACTTGTCAGAGGATCCAAGTCTTCTAGAAATGCCCTGTATTTTCAGAGTGCAGAATTTTGGGAGTGATTTTTCCAAGGCGTGATTGGTCATTTTCTTTTCTCGGAGTTTGCCACGTTTTCCATAATTCTGTAAGGGTTCACAAAAAGTGCCTTGTGCTTTGTGGGAAGTAAAGCCACAGTGCATAGCTGGGAATGCGTCTGCCCTGTGGGAAGGTGCCTGGGGACAGGGACGTGTTCCCCAAAGGCAAGGGGAAAAATCCTTCCAGTCTGACTCCTGATCACCAGACCGTGCTGAGCCCTGTGCTGCACCTGATGAGGTGTCACAGGAGGTTGCACACAGCAAGGTCAGGCACATCCTGCTCCCATCCAGAGTGGATGGCGTTTCTTCATTTTTGACAATGAGAGTGAACTGTACAGAGCAGGAAATAAATCTGTGTATTAAACACAAAAAAAACCAATGGAGAGGCAGCATGAGATTAAAAGATTTACTGCTGCAGGGAGAGCAAAGCAAATGTGAGGATGCTGCCATGCTCCAGGTAAGGATGAGAAGTTTGCGTGGCGGCTGCTGCAGGCACGGCGCTGTGAGTGTCGGAGGGGCTGGCACTGAGCTCAGCCGGGCTCTGCCCGGCGCTGCTGAGCCCCGAGCTGGGCACAGCACCACGTGAGAGTGGCTGGGGCGCCCAGGGACACAGCTGGCCCTCTGCCCCTCGCCCTGCTCGCCTCAAGGGCCTCTGCTGAGGGGCGTGCTGGGGAGCCTCGGGAGCATCTGCCCCGAGTTTAGTCCAGCAGGATTATGTTAATCCCCCAGTGTGCTGGTGCAGCCCATCAGGACACTGCAGCATCCACTGCCGCCTCTGAATTTACTCACTTGAAATACTCCTTTTGTAATGGTTGGAACAGAGTTCAGAAAAGGTTTGGAGAGATGTAAATCCCCCTTGAGCTCTGTTGACTGCCGTTAGCAGGATCCAGTGACAAGGTAATTAGGAGCTGCTTGCTGCAGGGTCAGGGGGATGAATGCTGCCCGTGTTCTGGTGAGATCTGTGACAGGGGTTTCCAGCCTGAGGTTTCCAGCTCCTGGATGCTCTGTGGACCATTTGTAAAGGTCCATGAAATCAAAGTGAGACAAGAAACCCTGCTCCCAGACAGACAAGTCTGCATTTCTTTTGGGAAATTCGCTAAGGTCTGTAAATTAAAAAAGATGGAAGATTAAAGGTGCTCTGGGCTCCAGAGCTACATGCAAACAAAGAGGATGTAAGTGTTTTGATAGTAGCTGGTGATAGCTAAGCATAAGCACAATTTACCAGGGGCTGTGGTACATTCTGGTAGTCTTTGAGTAAATAGCTTTCCTTAAAGACCATCTCCTAGGTGGATAGAAATGCTGATCTCAATGGGGAAGCAGCGAGGCTTGTTTCCTGGGAGCCAGAGGTAATTGCATTAGATCACAGGAATGATTTTTTATGGCTTTAAAGCATTTGAGTGTATGAAGTACATTAAGTGGTTGGGGTGTACAACACGTACTGCCAGGCTCTGGATCTCATCCAGAGAGTTGTGGAACAGCCTAAGCCCCAGCACTGAAATGAGGACATTGAGCTTAATCTGGATTTCAGAGTCAGGTTGGTTAACTGCTCCTCTAATTCCAGCCACACATGTTGTAGTTCCATGTTACTCATTCAGCAGTAATTGGCTCTGACTTTTACATTGTGCTCATGTAAGATCTCATTTCCCAGGTACCTGGTAAATGTGTCAGCATGCCCCATGTCCTGAGGGGTAACAACATCTAACATGGGGTTGGTGTTGAGAGAAAAACTGACTTAAATAAAGCTGTCCCAGGCCTTTACCTGCCAGTGCACACAGCGGTGAAATGCTTGGGGGGGACCTGGGGATGCTGAAATGAGTTGGTTTAGGTGTTAAAGGAGAGAACTGCAGGTCACTTTCCCAAAACCACTCCCAGGGCAGAGAGCTGCCTTCCCCAAGTGCAGGTTGCTGGGTGACAGGCAGGTGGGAGATGTCCCACGTGTCCTCTCGGCTGGTCCAGCCCAGGCTGTGCTGGTCGCTGGGCAGCTCTGGCCGCTGCTGACCAGGGTATCGGGTGGTGAGCATCTTTGGTCCCCATGGCCAGGGATGGGGCAGTCCTGTGTCCAGGGTGCACACCCGGGTGGAACAGCCACCAGCAGATGTGCATATCCAGCTGTGTACAGATGTGTATCCACACAGTAAAGCACTGCTGCAGTTAATAGCACGGCGACTACAACTCTCCATAAGCACTGATACCTGCTACCACCTTTTCTGCTAACGAATTGTCTGGTTTTTACTGAAGTATCCAAGTCCTTGTTTGCTCTAGGAAGCTTCTTTCCCCTGTAACAATATTTCCTCAGGCAGCACGTTTTTTTCCCTGTCTTATCTGCAGTTATTGTGCTCTTGGCTCTGTAGATGAACTTTCTTTTCCATGTGTTGTGGTCGTGGTCTCCACAATCTCCATAAATGCTTTGCTTAACCATGGTGTGTTGCCTGAAGATACCCACAAAACTTCAGGTATTTTTCTTTTATCAAGTCCATCTTCCTCTGCAGGATCAGATGTCAGCTGAATAACTATGAAAATGAATTTTAAGATGATTGGAGTGTCAGGAGGAGAGACAGATTGGGAGGGGGGCAGCAGCAAACCGTTCATCCCAGCCTTTAGGGGAGACAAAAATCATCCTACAAATTAGATCTCTGGCAGATCCTTTAATAAGGATAAATCTTAACTTTCCAAGCAAAATTGCAGTATAAGGTCAAGCTGTATTGAATCAATTTGTTTCCTGATAAAAACAGTTTCTTACTCAAATTAAGTTTGTCTTTTGCCTTGTCATTGTTCTTGTTTGGATTTATTTCAAAGATGAATGAGTAAAGAAAAAAAATGTAATTTTAGGAATCTGTAGTTTTTTCAGAAAAAAAATTTGATTGTCCTTTTTAGTTGGGTTTTTTAATTTTTGGTTTTGCCATCCCTTTAGTGAAAGTATGGGCTTGGTGTTACAACTTTAAAGAAGTTCCCAAGAGGGGTCTCTGTTCCCCGGCAGAGGGGTCTCTCTCCCTCGATCCCTCTGCCCGCACTCCGGGGCTGAGCACCCGTGTGAGCGGTGCCCTTGCTCCCCCTGGCCTTTGTCTTTAGGAAGTTTTTGTCTTTAGAGGTCTTTCAAGGAGCTGGGGGCTTTAGGGCTGGTTCTCACCAGTCACCCTTGTGCTTTGCTGGCCCCACAGAGGTCCAGGGGGGTCTGAGTGTGCATCAAGCACAGAGATGTCGTTTATTGTTCTGGTTGTCACACTGCTGAGCATCCTTTCATCCACGTTCAACTGCTGCATGAAATTTGTTGTTTGCCACATTTGAATTCAATGAAAATTTACAAACGTGTCGGTTCTGGTTTTCCTGTTAGGTTTAGCACAATCACAACAAAAATGCATCCTATGGAGGAGGTTTCCCTCAAAGATGCTGGATTCCAGGTGTAGTGAAGCACAGAGTGGTGCTGGTTCCCTTCAAGGAGCAGGAGCATGTCCCCAAGAGGAGGAACATGCTGTACTTCCAGAACAACTCGTGGTCGCTCATCTTCAGGAGCTTAAAAAAGAAACTATGTTTTAGAGTTGTGCTGGAGAAACGAGCAGCCCAGCAAAGCCGAGCCAGCAGCAGATGCAGGAGCTGTCAGGCGGCTCTGGGCAGCGTGTGACAGCCCTTTTCCCTCGGCCTGCAGCCTGCTTGTGTTTGCTTTAGCCCATGGCATGAGGAACAAAGATGCAGCTTCTAATCCTACTGTGCCAATTCTCTTCTTCAGGGTCGATGTTCAAGGGAAAACTGCAAATATCTTCACCCACCGCCACACTTAAAAACGCAGCTGGAGATCAATGGCCGCAATAACCTGATCCAGCAGAAGAACATGGCCATGCTGGCCCAGCAGATGCAGCTCGCCAATGCCATGATGCCCGGAGCCCCGCTGCAGCCCGTGGTACGTGCACTCCGGGGTTCCCTCAGGGAGCTGAGGGCAGGCAGCCCAGGCCTTCTCAGCAGGGAAATCCCACAAAGGTCGGGAATGGGGAGAAGAATCAACTGCAGTGAAATGCTCCTCTGTATGTCTTTGTGTTGCTTTATTCTGCCTTGCCTGAAGTAACATTTTTAATTTATTTCAGTAATCTTGGGTTAATTTAATTTATCTTTTGCAACGTATTTCTCAAAGTTTGGAAAGCGAGTGATCCGCTTGAGATTTTTGTTTCCTTTGCAATATCATGTGCTCTAGGAAACTCCTGGCTTTGAGAAGATTCTCTTGGGTGAAGGGATGTTCTCCCTTCGCTCAAGGGAACTTTCCTGGAGCATTGCGTGCTAGAATTGAGCTTTGGTTTAGGGCGAGTTGGGCTCAGCTTGACCATGGCTGTGCATCAGTCAGTATGAGCCTGTCAGGCAGCAGGAGCTGGGCTGGCTGTGTGCCCTGGCCCAGCAGGGGCTGTGTGCTGGAGGGGCTGTAGGACTGGGGGCTGTCCCCACTTGGGCCTGTGCAGCACGGCACGGTGTGCCCGTGAGCTTCAGAGCAATGCCCAGTGGCCCTGATAACCTCCTGTTACTCTGCAGTGGTCAAAAGGCTGCAGGGTATTTATATTGGTATAAAATAAGCTCAGTAGAAAATATATGGGGTAGTCTTTTATTTGGTGTACAGCAGACACACAAGTGTCTGTTTGAGTGTGTTGGGCTGAAATCAAACGTCAATATCTCTTAAGTTACACACTAACAGACTGATTATTTTAAAGTTCATTATTACATAGCTGATAACGCAGTAATGAAAAGTGCAGTTAATTAATAGTGTGTTTAAGAGTAACATTTAATTTCCTGTGATATTTGCCAGGTTGTTTTTCATTCACATGGATGAAGAATCATAAGCATTACAAAAATTATACCCATTTACACAACTCTCAGTCTGTTTTCTCCAGTAATCCCTGCATGGTTTTGTTCATTATTTCCAATGTCTCTTGCTTCCAAACAATTCAGTCATTTCCTCAGGAATACAAAAACATGTGCTGTTCTGTGCTGTCTGCCTTAAATTGATATGAAACAGAGAAAGAATTGTGTTAACTCTATGGTTGTTTTTCCCTCTAAAAATTAGTTGGGGAAAAAAACCTAAATGGCTTGAGTTACTGCTTTATTTACATGGTGAAAGACAAACACTCCTGGATGAATTTTATTTGGCATTTACGCTGCATTTGGGGGCAGGAGAGTTATTTAATCTTTGCTGCAGTGTAGCAGTCCTGTGTTGGGTTTTCACAGCATTATTTCGGCTCTACACCCAATTACCTTCACACCCACAAGGGCACTTGACTCTTTTTTGAAAACATGCAAACAAAAGAAAATCATACTTGCATGTGCTCTTTCTTCCACTGGTTTAATGTTTTAGTTTAACTAAAGCATCTCCCTGATGCAGTGAGTGTCTGAGTATCTGCATGGCCAGCCTGTTGAATTCTGTAAAATTGAAGGATTGTGGCTGCGTGAAACGCCTGGCATTCCTGAGCCTAGTTCCCCTAGCTGCACCAGGGTCAGAAAAGCTTTGCCTGTGCCTGAAGTCGAGTGTGGTTGATGCTGTGTTGGGGCTCTCAGACGTCTTTTCCCCAGGAGCTAGCACTGTACCCACTGTGGCCGTGTCCCCATGGGAGGCCCGGACTCTCTGTGACCCCACAGTGTCTGTCATTCATTATGGCATGGCTGGAGTGCAGATCCACCGGGAGTTTGCTCCAGGAGCTGCCACGTGCTGCGAGTGTGCAGGGGAGCTGGAGGAGGAGAACCAGCCGAGGCTGGTGGGGTTGCCTGTCCCGTGCTCTTGCTCACGTGCAGCAACTGCACAGGTGTTCCCCATGTCCCACAAACACAAAAAATTCCCCTTTCCAGTTAGCAGCAGAAACTCACCTTGTTCAGCTCAAGGGGATGGCCACAGAGTTGTTACGGTGACGGCACAGCAAGCACAAATGTTAAGTGTCTCTTGCCTGTCTCCGATTGCAGCCGATGTTTTCCGTTGCACCGAGCTTAGCCACCAACGCGTCAGCCGCCTTCAACCCCTACCTGGGGCCCGTCTCTCCAGGCCTGGTCCCCGCCGAGATCCTGCCCACGGCCCCGATGCTGGTGACAGGAAACCCCGGGGTCCCGGTTCCTGCCGCTGCTGCCGCTGCTGCCCAGAAGCTGATGAGGACAGACAGGCTGGAGGTAGGAGCTGGGTGGTGTAACTTACTCTCACAAGTGCTATCATTTATTGTGTTTTCTAGGTATGAAATACTTTTCTTGTGAAAGCAAATAATGCAGATTTCACTTGGGCTGGTAATGTTGTATCTTGGTGACGGGTAAGAAAGAGGAGTGTCTGAGTGGTTGTACAGTAAGTTTGGGCTGCCATTCTGCTTCTGAGCCTCCCCTGCAGAAAGAAATGGGAATATTTAGGAATGATCATGGCAGCAGCAAGAGTGCCACGAAACTGTTAGTGTGTGCCCAGAAGGTGTTAATGTGGTGGGGGCTCAGGCACTGAGCTCTGGGGAGAGGTGCAGAGCTTCAGCTGCCAGGGTGCGGGATGACTCGGCCTCTCTGGCTCCGACAGACGGTGCCCACGCTCCCCTGCGGCCTCCCGCACCTGGCTTATCAGCCTTGCTACAACCCTGACAAGTGTCGGTGCTCTCGAGCTGCTGCTCTCCCTTGCTCCGAATCTTTCTTATCTGAAAGGCCTGACAGTGTTTTCGGCACCTTATCAGTGCTGCGGCATCGTGGGCGGGGAGCCAGGGACGTGAGCTTGGGGCACAGCCCACGAGCACAGCCCCTGGGCACAGCCTGAGAGCATGGATCACAGCCTGAGAGCATGGATCACCGCCTGAGAGCCTGGATCACAGCCTGGGAGCAGAGCCCATGGGCACAGCCTGGGAGCATGGATCACAGCCTGAGAGCAGAGCCCATGGGCACAGCCTGGGAGCATGGATCAGAGCCTGAGAGCAGAGCCCATGGGCACAGCCTGAGAGCACAGCCTGAGAGCATGGATCAGAGCCTGGGAGCAGAGCCCGTGGGTACAGCCTGAGAGCACAGCCTGAGAGCATGGATCACAGCCTGAGAGCAGAGCCCATGGGCACAGCCTGAGAGCATGGATCAGAGCCTGGGAGCAGAGCCCGTGGGTACAGCCACGGGCACAGCTCGCAGCCCATGGGCACAGCCTGAGAGCAGGTGCTTGGCAGGCCTGCTTGGGTCTGGTGGTTAAAAGGCAGTGATGGAGGAGGCTGAGCAGCCAGGCTGCCCTGCTGTCACCCTGGTGTGTGCTGGACACAGAAGGGCATGAGGGCACAAGGCCACTGCCCCCTGCACAGCTGCTGGTGCTCTCCCTGCTGGCAGTGGTTCTGATCACTGAGCTCGGGGAGCAGGCTGGGAGGAGCAAGAAGGATCTCTGTTTTATGCAGCCCACTGTATTTGTAACTGTTCTTTCTGCCTGTGCATCTGCACTAGCAGGATTAACTATCCTTACAGGGGAAATTAATTCCTTTTCCTTAGCTGCATCCCTGACTGACGAGCTGCTGCTCAGAGGGAGGTGAGCTGGAAGGAGTGTGAGGGGTCATCTGACAGCCAGCGTTTCCTGCTGCTACTGTCACTATTCTCAGAGCTTACATCACCACAGGTCACCCTCCTGTGGGATCACATCATTCCCCTTTTTAGGGATGTTTTCCCTGGAGGAAGCGTTCCCCAAAGCACGCTCAGGTTACAGGGGAGGCAGCCCTGCTGAGCTCTGAGCTGGCACACGGGTGGCTGGTTGGAATCACCCAGGGATGTTTTTCCCTTGAGGACTCTGTTTCATGGTGGACACCTGCCAGAGGTGGATTAAAACCAAAATGCAATTAGGTAAATTCATAAATAAAACACAGTGGATTTGGAAATGAGCATGGAGAGGAGGATGCCAGTGGTGGGAACCCTTTGGGTTGTGCTGCCAAGATCAGCTGCTGTGTTTGATTGCGCTTCCAGCCGTGCAGTGCCCAGGGGCTGGTCAGAGTGGGACATGAGGCTGAAAAGCATCCTGGTCATAAGCAGGATGTACCCATTGTCCCCAAGCACCCAGGGAAGCACCCCTTCGTGCGCCCCTCCAGGGCAGCCCCAGTGCTGGCCGCAGGCTGTGACCACTGTACACAGGGAGGTAATGATGTCTGGGACTTCAGCGTGCAGGATTTAGCCCTCTGGACGCTGCATTCTCTTGATATTGCCGTTCAGAGAAGTGATGCACTGCTGAGCCAAACTCCTCTGCATGAGAGGGAGATGCTAGAGTAGCACTCTCGGGGGCACAATACTGTTTTCCCTTTTGCAAATGCAGTTTAAACAGTGAAACATGTAGGTCAGAAGATAATTTGCAAATCCTCTCCAGGGCAGTGGTCATTTGATCTGGAGTATCCAAATTTAGTATCCAAACACTAAACAAGCATGTCGTTTTTATGAACAGCAAAACATTTGAATGTACTTTATAGGTTACAGAAGTGCAGAACGGATTCTGGAGATTCTGCATGATCTGGCTATTAGCTCCCGCAGGAGCTGGCAGTGTCTACCTGCTCTTCCAGGGAGCTGCTGCTGTGGCACTGCCATTTGTTAGGGCACGATCAGAGCTTTATAAGGCTCCACTCACTCTCCCTTGGAATGAACTGTCCTGGAGAAAAATAACCACAATGATGTTAGCATCTAATCTTGGAGTATGATTGGTTCTGCTTAGAATTTTAAATATTTATTTTCAAGAGTGATGTACACTGGCAGGAATTAAGTCAGCACACGCTCTGGGCTACAGACCAGGCTGTTCCCGAGCTGAAGGCTCTCAGTAGGCACACCTGGGGTTTTCAGGGAAGCAGACAGACACCACAGCTCTGTCGGGCAGCGCTGTGTCTCCTGAATTAATGTGAGTCTTGGTAAAGTAAGGTCGGTGACTGCTACTAGCAGTGGGATCGCTTTCATCTGTATTTCATACTGACAGCATGCAGGTGTTGGGTGTCCAGTGCTTTCAGCCACTCCTGTAAGGAATCTGCGTCTCAGGATGAAAACGTCATGGCTTGAGGCTTTTCCACAGCTTTCCTCATGCTCCTCCCCTGCAGGAAATATCTTGAACAAAGTGTGGTTCTTCAGTGAGAAGAAAAGAAGCAAGAAGGACAGGGAACTGAAGTGAGAGAGAAAGGAATTGCTTAACACTTTATCGAAAACAGCTGTTTCTGTTGGAACCATCATTTTCTATTAGAAGTGTTCCAAAGTCAGGAGTGACCACAGCCAAGCTGCTGTTTCCTGCTTGGTTCTTATATGCCATTTTTTGCCAGGAAGAAGCAACTTAGAAGTTCTTGGAGCTGGTCAGCTCTGGGTGATCCGGACTGTGACCCGGCAGGGCCATGTGTTCGAATGCTCGGAGCGTCCTGGGTAACAGCACATCCATTTCCATTGGCTGTCTCAGGCACCAAGGAAGAGCCAGGAGGTGGGATGTGCTCCGGGAAGGGAAGGGCAGGGCTGGCCCTGGCCCTCCAGCCAAACTCTGTCCAGCGCTGGGCTGAGGGAGAGGGACTCAGCCAAGGCTGGGAGGCAGCTGTGTCCCCACCCAGGTGGCACCTTTAGTCACAGTGGGGCCATCACAGCAAACTCAGCCCAAAGCCCAAGCAAGGGAATACAGTGAATCAGGGACACTGCAGCCCTAACTCAGCATTTTACAGCAGGCTGGAAATGTACCCGTGCCTCTTCTTTTTATGTTTCGTAACAGATTGAGTTGAAAATTATGGTACTAATTACAGGGCTATTAATAAATAACTAATAAAAGCTCTCCAGATCTGAAAGACCAGACAACACATCATGCTTTTGTGCCTCTCTTTACTGAAGGAGATGAGTGATATATTGCAGCATGACCATGGCAAAAAGTAACCCCATTTCAAAGCTCTCTTTTAGATAAGCAAAAGTTGGAAATGTTCTTGGTTGTTACCCTCACAGTGGTTGAAAAGCCATTGCTGGTCACACCAGTTAGAAGGATCAACATGGTGCTCTCACAGGCTTCCAGAAAGCTTGTCTTTGCTCCGAGCCATACCTGCAACACCCACCACCAAAACTAAGTGCCTTTCTTTTCCCGGTGTCACAGGTATGTCGAGAGTACCAGCGCGGGAACTGCAACAGGGGAGAGAACGACTGCCGGTTCGCTCACCCCGCCGACAGCGCCATGATCGACACCAACGACAACACGGTCACCGTCTGCATGGATTACATCAAAGGGAGATGCTCTCGGGAAAAGTGCAAATATTTTCACCCTCCTGCACACCTGCAAGCCAAGATCAAGGCTGCCCAGTACCAGGTTAACCAAGCTGCAGCTGCCCAAGCAGCAGCGACCGCAGCTGCCATGGTGAGTGTGGGAGCACTTCTGGACGTCAACGTACGTTGAGGAGAGGCAATGGTGGATGTGTGTTTGTCCTTGCTAAGGAGGGTGCGTGTGCTTGGGGACCCAAGTCACTACACGGTGCAGTGAGCTTTCTCAGCATGTGGTGCCAGATCTGCTCTGAAGTAGTTCCAGACCACTGAGGTGTTTGACTAATTTTGCCTGCTGATGCACAGAGTGCCTGTGTGTACCTCTGTGCGTGCATACGTGTGTGCGTGTCTGTACGTGTGGGCTCCATGTGTATCTGGTGTGGGCAGATGTGTATCTGTCCAGCTGCACAGATAGATAAATCCGTATTTAGTTTCTGTAAGTCCATGTCTGTAGAGGTGTAGTTTGAAGTGGATCTGACCATGTTACTGCTGTCCCCGTCCTGTGTCCCCGTGGGCTGGCGGTGCCTCTCCCGGGCGCTAGTGCAGGCCCGTAGCTGTGGCAGCCAGATCTGGGCCCACTGAGGAGCTGGTTTGCTGGCAAGGCGAGGGCAGCACCGGGGGGCTGTGGTGGCGGAGGCTCCCGCCTGTGCTGAGCCCGTGGGTGTGGGAAGCGGAGCACAAGGGGGGCGGCAGGGCCGGCAGGGCGAGGCGGTGGCCATAGGCTCCGGGCGGGGAGCCGGTGGCCGGTGGCGGGAGCCCCTGTCCCGGTTCTGCGTGG
>WEIT01009149.1:81723-100246 GCA_013389985.1 Dryoscopus gambensis
TTCTTTTTGTTCCTGGACTTTATTTTTATACCCATCCACCATTCAGGGAATTCCTCAAGCTGTACTTCCCCCCTTACCAAAGAGGCCTGCGCTTGAAAAAACCAATGGTGCCACTGCAGTCTTTAACACTGGTATCTTCCAATACCAGCAAGCTCTTGCCAACATGCAGTTACAGCAGCATACAGCCTTTCTCCCACCAGGTAAGTGCTTCACTGGTGCCTTTTCAGGGGAGGGAGGAGGGGAAGTTCTGGGACAAGCACAGTAGGAAGCAGCTGTTTGTTGCTGGTGGCAAACGCGGTGTGTGCTGGAGGCCGCTGGCGCCAGGCACAGGCAGCCCCTCCGGCCCCTGGCGCAGCAGTGCCCCGTGCCCGTGGGCAGAGGAGGGGCTGGCTGCGGGAACGCTGGCTTCTCTCTGCTCCTTGCGGAAGCTGGGTGGGTGTTTTCCAGTCTAACACAAAATCAGCATCGTGCTCTGTCACCCCAAATCAGAATTTGAAATCTCCTCTCTCCTTCCTCTTTCCCTGGATTAACCGCTCTTCCTTCCACGTCCCTAAGCTGTTGTGCTTGTTTTGCTGTAAGACCCCTTGGCCTTGGCAGTGGTGGCTCTGAGTCACACGCACGAAGGGATTGATTTTAATGAGGTGCAGTGATCCCAGGAGGCACAGGCAGTCTCACAGGTGGAGAATCATGAACCTACACGAGAAGTCATGGTTTGGGCCTCTACCACTGATGTCTCAGGGCTGGTCTTGGACTGAGTAAAGCCAAGTGCTTGTTCCCAGCCAAGAGTGGTCAGCTCTGCACTCATCCTGGTGTAATTGCTGAAGAGTTGATGCCTGTTCTATGTACCAAGCAGAAATCCCTTCGGAGGACTAGTGATGGGACATAGAGTTGGAATATAAGCTTTGGTTCTGCCGATGGCACTGCATGAGAAATGATGTCTAGTGTGTCCCAGGAGCTTCTGCCCTCAGTTACACAGCTGAGGTAGTTTGTTACACCTGAACCCACACTAAAGCAGCACCATCCTTCCAGGAGGTGTGCAGAGCCCGGCTGATAGATCTGTACAAAAATGGGAAAGAGTCTGTAGGGACAGCCCTTCATCATGCAGACTGGGAAGGGGAAGAAATAACAGCTAATCAGTCTTTACCCAAAAATTTAAAGGATTTTTTCCTAAAATTTTTGGCAAGTACGTTCCCAGGAGTTCAGTATAATGCCCTTTACTACTCTGTCTTGATCTGGCATACAACCAACACGTGTACTTGAAATGGCACAAAAATCAGTTTCTTGATCTAGTGCATTTTAATAACGCAAAGATGCATTGCAGACACTGAAATGTATCAGTAAACGCTGCAAAGCTTGCCGGAGTCAGTAGCAAGATGAGTTGAGCAAGCTGTAGGTCAGATCCCTAGCCCACATATTAAAATCCATATAAAAACGCATATGCAATCATAGACTCGTGGAACCACAGAATGGTTTGGGTTGGGAAGGACCTTGAAGACGACCTCATTCCAAACCCCTTGCCATGGGGGGACACCTTCCAGTTGACCAAGTTGCTCAGAGCCCCATCCAGAAAGACTCAGAGTCCTACCTGTGGATGTTAAACAATTCACAGATCTCTTTTGGCATAGCATAACCAGTGGAGTCCATAAACTGCAATTTTCCAGCCTCCATGAAAGCAGCGAGGGGCTGGATGGTTTCTGGAAATGCTGGAACTGCCTTTGAACTCCCCCTTCGAACTGAGGAGCTGGGGTTGTGGTTTATATGTGCCAAACCCCATTTACACCTCATCATTGATTGGGGTCTTTCCCATTGGCTCTTCTACACACTTTACCTCAGCTCTTCCTCCAGCAGATCCACACTGAAACCTCCAGGAGCTTGGCAGTGGTTCCTGAGGCTTCATTAGACCTTTCCTGACCATTGAAGTTTAGTATATGTTGCGCAAGAAAAGTAAGGGAGTTTTTAGCATGAGCTATTACAAATTCTCTCTTTATATTTTTCAGATAGCGGCATTTTGAACTTTCCAGTAATCCAGTACTTTCCAAACAGTTTGGAAAATGTCTTTGGCACCTTGCCCTTTTTAGGTTTTCTCACTTCAAGTGAACTGGGATCAGTTCCTGTTTCGGCACAGTCACCTGGAAATAGAGTTTCTCCATCTGTCCCTACGAAGCAACGGAGCGCACAGAGTGGTGGTGCTCCCAGCTCCACGGCCATGGAGCAGGGGCAGGTCAGCTCAGTGGGATCTGAATTAAAGTGACATTTTTCAGGTTCAGACACCCAAGGTGTAAGTGCTCATTTGTGTTCCTAGTTGCTCCAGGCAGGGCATGCAGGATGGCTGGAGGGCAGGACACCTGCAGAACCTACACAGGGTGGCTGTGCCCAGGGTTGGTCCCCTGTGGGGGATCTGTGCAGGACCCTCCTCTCTGCAGGGCACTTCACTCCTCCCACTGATATCCCAGAAACATCAGGTACCTCTTTTGAATTGTAAGGCATTGTTCTGGCTGGCTGTGTGCCAGGGATGTGAAGCACATCCAGGGATCATCCATGCCTGGGAGTGGGCACTGCACTCCAGCATGCCTTAAGTGATTAAATGTTCTTTACACACTCGTATCACCTCTCTCAGCTAAAGCTCCCTCTGTGCACAGCTCCCCTCTTGAGGTGTCCCTGAAACCTTGGCTGCTGGAAGCTGTCCCCAGACTGAGGGGAGTTTAGGGGTGTTGCAAGGAAGAGCCAGGAACATTTGTGCTGTTGGAATAAGGGGAGTTAGTCAGCCGAGTCAGGAGGCTCTGCCTGCCTTGGTGGTGTTCACGGCTCAGTTTGGTCCCTGGGTGCTGACTGCCAGCTCGGGACAGCTCGGCAGACGCGGGTGAGCCTCCTGCTGTGAAGGAGCTCCGGGTCCTCGGACCTGTACCTGCTCCATGTCCTGCAGCGACTGGGAGCTGGCTGGAGAGTGCTCCCGGGGGCAGCTGAGTGACATCCTGCCCCAGTGCCTGTGCCCATCCTGTGCCTCAGCTCCCTGTCTCCTCGGGTGTGCGAGTGCAGCTGTTCTGCCCCGGTGTGTCCCTTGGGTGGCTTTGAGAAGCAAGATCCTCCAGAGGAAGGGGTCAGGTTGGCAGGATGCTCCCAGGGGTTGATGTCATGGTGCAGCTGCAAGGGGCAGGATTGCAGCTGGCAGCTGCACCCCAGAGCCAATGTGGAAAGGCTGCAGCTACCTCTGCATCAAATTAACCCGTTGTGTACTGGTTCAATTACTGCAGCTTCAGCACCAGAGACTCCCTTGTTCCTGGCTGGGACTCAGTGCCCAGAGGCTTTCCTAGAGCACTTTCCTCCCTGGGGCTGCTGGCCCTGTGCAAAAACACTGCTCTCCCCCAAAACATTGGGGAAGGAAAGGTCATGCACCACTGCTCACCTCCACGGGAGTGCTTGTGCTGTCTAGAGTGTTGTTTTTAATTAGGCTTTAGTAGACTGGGCAGGAGAAATAAACTGAGGGGAATAATACAAGGGAGAAAAGAGAAAAAAAAATTAAAACAACAGTAAACATCGAATATTTATAAAAATAGCTTTATTCCACTGCAGAAATAATCTGGTTGTGAAGTAATGGTCAGTTAAGTCAGAACATCTTCAAATTAAAATTCTGCCTTGTGCTGAGCAGCCAGGGAACATTGAAAGTGCACATTCATTATTCATGTGTTCTCATTAGTCAGTCAAAGCTTCTGAAGTCAAGCTGACTATTAAGATCATAGCAAAAATTATTTTTATTACTGGTAAGAGGGTCTTATAGCATAATGTCTGTGTTTGGGCATTATGCCACCCCAGCAAGTGTTCTACTTTCTGCCTCATGTTCATTTGCTTCACTTCCCTTTCAAAAACTGTGTGCACTGGTCATAATGTTAATGATGATAATTCAGACTGAAGTTTGGAGCTTTTAAGTGAAAAGCTTTTCGGGGATATTTCAGAGTCGTTGTAAATACCCAACCCATGTGCAGGTGCAGATAGAGCTGTGCAGGCAGCAGTGCACCACTGCAGCTCCAGCGTACAGCGGTGTGCCCAGGGCACCTCTGCAGAGGCACAGCTCAGAGCTGCTTCTCTGCGGCCCCGTTAACGCCACCGAGAGCCCGCAGGAGGGACCGAGAAAGCCGCTTTGCTTACTGTTTGTACCTTGTAGCCAAATTCTGCTCCATTTTTTAATCTTGCAAGTGATCCCATTGGCATGATTTGTGCCTGGGGAGGTCAGGGGAGGTGCCCTTCCTTTACCCTTTCTTTGCAAATATTCTCAGTCTCTTCCATGACACAGAAATAGAGGAGTAATTAGGAAACATGATGATGCCCTTGCCTTTGTTGCCTTACAGATACAGCAGTGACAGAGAATGACCTTGGCCCCAGCAGTAATTAAACTGACCGACTTCTTCCCCACATAGTTAAATGCTCTGAGGCTGTGCATCCCCTCCAGCGCTTGGCACCGGCTGGAGCCATTTCCTGTCCCCATTACAGTCACGGGATGTGGGATGTCACGGAGGCAGCATTGCCTGCCTGCCTCTGGCAGCCTGCTAGGAGACGTTTCCCTTTCGACTGCAATCTCATTCCCAGATTTCAGAGTTCGTTTCAGTTTCTGCTGTGTCAGCCATCATTAACAGTGTTAATAAATGTGTTTGGTTAAATAAAAAAGTAAATAATTTATTAAAAATGGATATTCTGGAAGATCAGTATATGTTTATCATCTTGGAAGTAGAAATAGAAGATAGTGAGATCACTCTGGTGGAAGGCATTTCTCTGTGTAACGTAGAGGGAATTGCCAACTTAGTGATACTTAAAAATGATGCCAGAATGATCCTAAAAACACCTTCCTGCTCCTGGCTCTGGTTGCAGGGCAGAACTCTCCAGGTGCTTTCTTGTGTAGTCTGAAGGGAGTCGAGGCTGCGAGCCCAGGCACCAGCAGCTTAAAATACATCCTGCAGTGTGGAACAAAAGGCTGAGCAGGTATTCTGTGGTGTCACCATGAGCTGCACAGGGCACGGTGACGGTTCAGCCGCTGCTTGGAGCCACGTGTGGCGTGGCCGGAGCAGGGGACAGTCGGGATCTCTGCCCGAGGAGGGGAGACAGAGAGGGAGAGGCTCCATCGCCTGCACCATCCATCTGCCTGGATGGGTCCAGCCGTGCGCGGCGCCTCCTGAGCGGACGCAGGGACGGGGGCAGCAGGGCCTGGTCCCGCTGGCCTCACACCGGGGCCTGCGGGCACCGGGCAGGGAGCGATCTGAGGCTTTGATCTGAGAAGAGCGGGGAAGGGACCATGACAAGGCTCATGTCAAAAGGCAAAAAGGTTTCAGGAGTTGTGAGGTAAAGCTGAGGAAGGTTCTCCTGGCCGCGCTCCGGGGCCAGCGTGGCCCCAGCACCCCTCCGTCCGCTGCCCTGTCCCGAGGCCTCGTTCTCACGGATCACTGTGCTACTGTGTGGTTTGATTGTGCTGACAGTTACGTGCCACTGTGCCCATAATAACAATTTTTCTTCTTTGTTCAAATGAAATTTCTAATTACACGTGTGATGGGTTGTTTTAATTCTTTTCCCTTTCCAAATCCACCTTCCTGTTGCAATGCATGATGAGCAGGCTCAATATTGTGCATGACACCCGCTACAAGTGTTGGTAGGTGCCAGCTTTGTTTCTTGATTATCTTAAACCTGTGGTGCAGCTCACAGACCCTCAAAATCCACTGCTAGATTTAACGTACAGCCCTCGTGCCAGTCCATCTCCCTGAGCCTCCTGCACTAACACCTGTCAATTAAATGTGATTGTTTTATTTAATTGACATGGACACGTAGATGTTAATTTTGTACAGCAGTTTTTAATTGCACATTGTTTCTTGGTGGATTTTGACTGGACTATGAGTTCCAGTGTTTAGAAACTATCTTGTGTTAACTAAAGACTGTATCTTACTATAGCCATGTAGCTGTATTCTGTCCTTCTACAAGATTAATTTCTGTTAGCAGTAAATATTTGGGTTGAATTTTTTAAAAGACAAAAATTTGTAAATATAAGGGCATTGAAAAAACTCTCCTGTTGTTTTTCATATTGAAATGGTTAAGCTTGTTTGTGTCGATTTTCTTGATTTGATGGTAACAAGCATTTTCCCCTTTTTTTTTTCTCTTTCATCTCCCTCCCCTCCCTCCCGGAATGTTGTCCTGCTTTGCACTGTGGTTGCATGTCACGCGCTGGCAATGATGTCTCGGGCTTTTCGCTGTGGTAAACCATGCTCAATGACCCTCCCACGTGTCGCTCTGGTCCCATACTGCTACACTCTTCTGTATGTTTGCTTATTTGATTTTCCTTCCGAAAGTTCCCATGGTGCACGGTGCTACGCCAGCCACTGTGTCTGCAGCAACAACATCTGCCACAAGTGTTCCCTTCGCTGCAACAGCCACAGCCAACCAGGTTTGCTAATTTACAGCTTTGTTCCTTACAGACAACTCGAAATCGGTGCTTTAATGAGCATGGGGGTTTGGATCTGACCTCTTGTTGGCCTACACATTCTCTCAGAGAGCTGCAGCACAGCTTAATCAGCCCTTAGCTGTGCTCCAAAGGTGCTGCAGTTCCATTTCTGATGCTAAAAATAATTTACAGTAGAGTTTCTGACTCAGTCTTGACATTTATGGGCCATGCTGCTTATTTCTGCTCTTAGGGATGCAAAGAGCAAGGGATAATACACAAACCCATGATTTATTTCCGTTTCTGTGGAGCCAACAGCTCCTTTCAGTGCAGAACTTAGGGAAAGCCAGGGAAGTCTTTGTGCAGAGGGGTTGCAGGTTCTTACAGTCTGAGTTTAGTAGTCCAAACATGTTCTGACTCTCCTCTTCCAAGCGTAAAACAAAACCCTGTGCGCATGGGCCACACAGAAACTTTCTTGAAGCTTTTGTTCCAGCCTTGTGATTCTCTTTGGAATGGCCCATTGCTTTGAACAGAGCTCAGTTAAGCAAATGTCCATTAGGGTCTGGGTTTATTTCTCAGTAGCCACCCCAGTCATTGCCGTGTTTGGATGTATTTCAGGAATTTGAGAGTAATGCTTTACCACGTAAGGGATTAGAAGTCCTCCCAGGAAAGCCAGAACCAATGCTCTAAAGATGAGTCCCTGGGCCAGAGGAGTGGCTGGAGCTGCACCTGAGCACAGAACGCTGTCAGAAGGGCAGATTTCTGTACAACACCTGGCTGAAAGTGCAACAATAAAAATGTTTTAAAGAGCCTCCTGTTCCTCTTCTAAAAGCAAATTATTTTTTGAGATTTACTGGGCAGTTAGTTGCCCGTGCCATGGAGCCGTCAGTTCTGGTCTGATACGCAGGTCTTGCTTCCAACTCAGTGGGATCGCACACATGCCCCTTACAAAGGGGAACTCCAGGTTCTCCTCAGCATTGTGCAGGTGTGGTGCTGTGTGTGGGACGGGCCGTGCAGGTAAATGTCAATGGTAAGGCAGGCTTAGCTGAGGCGCTGGGCTCCTGGCTCAGGACAGGTGGCTCCTCAGGCACTGGGCCCGTGCCCCTCTGTGCCTGGGGAGGGTGCCAGCTCCCGTGGCCCCGGGACACCCAGTGCTGCAGAGTGAGCCCCAGGGCCTTTGGCTTCGAGCCTTTGCACCTTTACCTGTCGAGCACTACCATGTTGTGCTGCCCCAGCTGTACGTCCCTCGTTAACCTGTCTGCTTCCTCATCTCTCAAAAATACGATTCCCAAATGACACCATTGCTGTGACACCTAGGCGTGCACATCCCGAGCCTCCAAAGGGACCTGGATACTTTAGAATTCCAAAATCAACCCAGATTAGTCTTCTCAGCAGGTAGCACATTCTTCTCTCGAGAAATGTTTGCTGAATGAACAGGTCACTCAGGGCTTTAAACTTGGCCTAAGAGTTTGTGTTTTGAAAAGCTGGTTCATAGGTGGGGCTATCTCTGCATACGTGCTCCCTCAGCAAGCAACCTGCTGTATGCCCGAAGTCTCTTAATACTGCAATTTATTGCACCAGTTACTTTCAGTGTGTCTCTGTATCCCGTGCATGTCCTGAGGGTTGTGAGAACAAGACAAGCCAAAGAAAAAGGAATTACTTTTAAATCATCTCTCTGCTAGTAACCATGCACTTCCCAGATAGATCACAGGGAAAACTTTCTGCTGTAGGATCTGGTCATTTCATGCCTTTCCTCCCCAGAGCCTCATAACACTTAGTGCAGTTCTGCAGCCAAACCTCCATATATACATATATACCCATATATGTATATACCATGTGAGCAATGCTGAAGGTGTTTAATGCCACCCGATGCCATGTGCCTGCATGCCAAAGGCTAAAGATCTGGCCCTTCATCTTCCTGGACTGGTGCTGAAGGTCCTTGGTCTGTTCGACAGCACTATCCCTGATGCTGCTCCAGTCGGGTGCCGCAGCCTGTCCTGCAGCAGTGGGAAAACATGGTATGAGAAGCTTCATTCTGCTCGAAGCCATTTCTGTGGAGTTGGCGGTGCCGTGATGTGTGAGCTGCCAGGGGAGGAGAGGGCATGCGGGTGGAGAAACAGCGGCAGCACCTGCCAGTGAGTTAGTTGAGAAGAAACCCCCCATTCTCTTTCCTGGACAGGTTCACAGGCCAGCCTTGGTGCCCATCAGGAAGAAGGGTCTTTCCAAGTGCCACAGCTGTTTGGGATAGTGCAAACCCATTTTGTGTCCTAGGCCCCAGCACAACTCCCTGTGCCTGGGCACATCTGCTCCCCGCGGGCGCGGCAGGGCTGCGGTGTCTGACCCACGGCCGGGGTGCAGTGTCGTCTGTTAGTGGCACTGCTGGCAATTGGCTCCCAGCGTAATCCTGCCTTTTCAACAGGAAACTGAGCTGATGGGCACTTGAGGGGAGCCACGTGCTGAGTCCTGTTTGTGCAGCCAAACTTGTTGGGAGTTGTTTCCCTGCTTGGGGAGGCTTTGCTTGCCGGCTGCTCTGCGCGGTGCTGCAGACACCGTGGGAAGGGCAGGAGCTCTTCTCAACCAGGGATTTTCACCAGCCATGAAAATCAAGCTCAGGGCATCGTAGGTTTGGCAGTGACAGGACAGTGACAGCAGTGAACACTTCACAAAATCACCCTGAAATGAGGCCACTGTAGAATTCATCATCTGAGACACTGAAAACACAGAATTTTGTGTAGGCCAACAAAAAGGGCTATTTTCAATTACTGCACTGCATGACCTGTAGATGTTAACTTCTCCTATTTCGTGAACAACCAATAATACTTATTTATATTTGTCCAGTAGTACTTAACCTAGTGTTTTCCAGTTCTAAGTTGCTATTGTAGCACTTCAGTTGACTTTAACTTACAGTTACAATATAAAATCCACCAACTCAGAGCTGATTCTCCCTTTCCCAGACTGATGTTCTCTAGCAATTGCTGTGCCTCTGGGTGGGCTCATTGCATGTGTTACTCATTGTTTACATTTCTTACCTGTAGATACCCATAATATCTGCCGAACATCTGACTAGCCACAAGTATGTTACACAGATGTAGACATTTGGTCATCAAACAGTAAGTTCCCAACGTGTTGTTGCTGTATTTTTTCTTACTCTTATGTGTGTAATTTGTTGCTGTGAGGGACAGAAAGTTTTTACTTTCTTTCTAAGAAAACCAGTAGGCTACAGGGGCGGAGGCTCTGACCCCCCTGAGGGGCCATTCCTCAGCGAGGGGAGATCCTGCCAGTGGCCACACCATGTGTTAGTTTGGTGCTTGCCCACCCAGCAAAACCAGGGTTCCCAGAGGTTTATGTTCTGTCTGTGGTGGCCCCAGCACTGACCTGGGCTGAGGGGCAGATTCGGGGGGATGATGATTGCATCAAGTTCTCTTCAGAAAGAATGGCTTTTAAATCCCAAAATTTGGAACCCCAGCATTTTCTGGGTTTGGAAACTCATAATTCTCCTGTTGTTGTAAGATGCCCCCGCTCCCTGCAGCCATCCCGTCCCAGGACGGCTCTTCATTTGTGTCACCTTCCTCTCTCCTGTGCCCCACGTCTGCCGTGTTTTTATGGAATGCCTTGGCCATAATGGAGTTATTTCTGAGGGTGAGGATTGACCCTTTGGCCACAGTGGGTTTGTAATCACAGCTACGCCTTTCAGCTGAGCATAAACATTGTTGAAGTGCTGGAGAGACGCAGGGAGGGTGGATTGCCAAGGGTGGGATGGCACGGGATGGGATGGGATGCCTCAGGTGGGATGGGACACGGCCCCCTGGGCCATATAAAGCTGGGGCTGGTGTGGTCTGACACCAAGTCCTGGCTGTGCCGAAAACACTCTGTGCTCTTCCCTTCCCAGATGGTATCCGAGGCGAAGAGGCCGGATTTGGGTGGGAAGAGGCCGAGCTCATTAGCCATAGTGTATGTAAATACTGTCCAGCAGCACTGGGAACCCCTCAGCAGTGACATCACACATTGCATGTTAACGAGACGAAGCGAGACCGTGGGACTCCACTGCACACTGTTGCCTATATACTTTGTACATTGAATTGATATTTGTGCTGAGGTGATCTTATTGTCTAAACCTGCAGCATCGTCCGCCTTTCCCGGCACGCGGTGCCCGGGGGACGATGCGTCCGGGGGCTGCTCCCCACAATCACGGACGTCACCCCGGAAAGGCCGACGATGCTGTACCCAGAAATCTATTATGTATTGGTACGTCTGTAGACCAAGATATAATTTTTTAAAGTAAGTTTATTTCTTTCAAGGTTTACAAATAACAAAGGTGCACCTTGTATTTAAAATTGCCATTATAGACGAGAGCGTGCATGCACAGTAATTTTTGTTTAAGAGTAATATTTTTAATGTAATAGATTGTAAGAAAAGAGAAGAGAGGAATCTGACAGAGATGAATGTGCCAAGCAAAACCACAACTGTGTATATTTTAAAGCACATCAATGGCTTTAAGTACCACGTTGTTAAGGATTCTCATGAAGTGCCATAGACTGTACATCCATCAGAGTATTATTTCCGCAGTGTTATTTTCAGAACCACGTTTTCACTGACTTGATGAGTACTGATCAGTCAAAGGGCACCGTTCTGTTTCAAACCAAAGCTGTCTCAGAAATGGCCAATGGCTCCTCACAGCCAGTGGGCAGCACCAGAGAGATGCTCCAGCTGTGCATAACCCTTATGGACAATATTATCTATAAACTCTCCAAGGCGTTGTATGTCATATTTATGCATATTTACTGTATAAGGTGAGCTGCGAAAGGGAAAAGCCATTTCTGAGACACAGTAACAAATGTTTGAGGAACTTCTTTTGCTCTATTTATAGCCTCTGTCGGGAGTCACAAGGACTATAAATGTTTTGCAGAGATGGGTTTCACTTTAATTCATCAAGTCCCGCGTCCGCGGCGACTCTAAACAAAGACGCAGAAGCACTGACAGCAGATGCATGACAAACCAAAATAGGACAAATGAGACGTTAATTAGCGTAGAAATTGGGTGGGTTAATACTCGGGTGAGTTTTATATGTGACATTTTTTGTTCAGATTAACTGCTTATAGCCTTAGAAAGCCTTTACAAAATAAAAACAAACAAATAGATGTGCATTCAAGTTTTAAGAATGGATTCATCCAAAGGAATTCCTTTTTGTGGTTTGGATGTTGCAGCCAGTAAAGGATATTTTTGCTCTGTTCGGCCAGGGGCTGCCTGGGGCCAGGCCCCGGGCGGGCAGGGGAGGGAGAGGCGCGGGTTCGGTTGTAGAACTCGCCATACTCCGAGTTTACTGCGAGTTTTTATGCTTGAGAGAGATGCTTTATAGATAAGAATGATGTGTTGATTTTCCTGATTGTACTGTACATCTATTAAAGCCTTAGATTATTACATTACGGGTTAAAACCCATACCAATGTAATTTCAATCATGTTAAGAAAGTATAGGTGACTTCACATGTTATTGTAGTGACTTACCATAGAGAATTTACTTATTTTTTTCTTGTTAAAAGTGTAGTTTTTATTTCTTACATTTATTAGCTCGTTTTCATTTTCTATTACCAGTTGATACCATTTCAGTTTATAGAATTTTGTTTTATTAGAGTTTACTGATGAATTTTTCAAAATACAAAAAAAAAGTAGTTTTCTTCATAACATACTCAGTTTGGAATCTACATGTAGTGTCTTATGAGTATTCGTATTATTGTTAACTAAATGATTTCTATTTTACTGATCTAATATGACAATGTAAGAATGTCAGTCATTGTTAGTTCTTGTCTAGTTTTCATTAAAAGAACAAAGATCTTTTATATGGATATCTTATAATTATATAATCATTGCTAAGTAAGAAGTTAAGTTGTTGCTATGGCAACAATCCTGGCAGACAATTGAGTAATATTTTGATGATTTATTTTGTTTGTAATTAGTTATTATGAGAAAAAAAAATCTAGTTCCTAGATATTAGAATAAAATTTATTTTCTACTGTATCCATTTCAAATGTTAAAATATTGTTTAAATATTTTTTGAAATCCCTGAATATCAGGCCTTGTTATAAATAAGCTGCATAATCAATAGATCAAGGGACTTTTTGTTGATAATCCAAATACTCAAAGTTTACGTAACAAGAATTCTAGTGTGTGTGCAAACTCTTGAGGGTTGATTATGCTGCAGTTGGGACGTCGAGAGCGAAGGTTGACTTTTTGCACTTCTGTATATAGTCAAAAAAGAGAGAAACCTGTATAATAGTAAGATCTTATTTTGAATAAAAATGTCTATAATTACAAGGAGTTTTGTTAAGGCTAAATAAAATGACAGGCTGAACAAAATTGCTTGCAAAAGTGGCACAGAGTTAGCACTCCATCCCCCTTCCAAAAAGTTGCTTTGCTTTATGTGGACAGCTTGTAGTTTGCCAGGATTTTTTCAGCTGGAAAGATCTACCATCCTTCCAAGATCTCATGACTGACAGAAGCTCCACTGGGTCAAATCTGCCTGAAAATCATTATGGAAAAAAAAAAAGAAAAANAAGAAAAAAAAAAAAAAAGAAAAAAAAAGCAGGTACTTCAGCCCATCCAGGGAATCATGGCTCAGATATTCCGTACATTATTCAAAATCTACTGCATGTTTAAAGTATCAAAATATATTAAAGATATATGCTATTCAAACCAGTTTCTGACAATTTCAGTGGTTTCTTGTTCACAAAAAAAGATTCTTCAAAACAAATACTGATGTTCACAGAGTTCAACCATGGACAGGCAAACGGAACAGCACCCGTAGCTGTAGGGTAGGGGATTATTTTCTCGCTGTAGTGGTCCTGTTCTTTTAGCAGGTGAAAAACAACCTGGGAGATCTTCCCGTGTCACGGAAAGCGTTGCAGGAGCGTGGTGATCCTGTGTATGCCAAAGCTGGGAGCAGGCGGGGCCGGTGCCCGGTCCCGGAGCTCACACCCATCAGTAACTAACGAGTCGCACTCGTGCAGCCCCCGGTTCATCTGCTGGAAGGACGGGCGCCTTGGGTTTGCTCTTACGTAACCACAGACTTACTTTCGCTTGTAGTTGCTCCAGTTACGTACTCTGTCCTGGGCTGCAGTTTGGGTTTATGCTTATTTTATTATTACTGCTATAGTTGACCTTGCTGTATGGAAAAAAATAAAGTGAAATTGCCCTAATGAAAGTTCTCTTAGTTATCTTTTCCTCTATCAGGTTAAAAGTGGCTCCACTGGGTTGTGTAGGCTTGAACGCCTCTGAGCACTTGTGGGGCTGTCCACAATTTATTTGGTGCCGGGGCTTCTCTGCGCCAGCACGTTCCCTCCACAGGGTGTGCATTAAAACGCCGCCTGTTCGGATACTCCCGTTAAATCCAGAGGGTAAAGACGAAGCGCCAGGATGCTCTGGATCAGCCCCGGCTGCCGTTACCCTCCCGTGGCAACACTTCTGAGGTCCAGGGACGCCCTGGGACCCCCAGCCCCTCCCTCTGCAGGGCATGGGGGCACAGGGAACTGAAGGTGTGGGGAATGGGGGCACAGGGAATGGGCATGCAGGGAATGGGGGGGCACGAGGAATGGGGGCACAGGGAGCTGGATGATCAGGGAACTGGGGGTGCAGGGAATTCAGAGTGAAGGGAATGAGGGGAGCATGGAATTGGGGGGACAAGGATTGGGGAGCAGAGACCTGGAGGTGCAGGGAATGGGGAAGCAGGGAACTGGGGGCACAGGGAATAAAAGGAACTGGGAAGGGAGGTGCAGGGAATGGGGCTGCAGGGAGTGGGCTGCAGCCAGGCAGTGGCTGACATTAGAGGGAGCCCTGTTGCCACGTGTTGCAGTTCCTCCATCGGTCTCCCACAAATCACTGATAATCAGAATTTTTGATCACAACATCACAGCTTTAATTGATTAAAGGAAACACTGCAGGGCAGTTGTTTTCCGGGGGGATTCCGGGTGTCTCCTGTGACCCCCACCACGAGCTGGCCTTTCCCAGACAGGTCTATTGGCACCGTTTCCCAGCTCAGCACACCTGGACACCCCATTCCTGCTGGCCGAGCACCCACTCCCCTGCACGCCCTTTGCCCCCCTGCTCAGGATGACACCGGCATTTCATTCATCCCCACATTTAGCTGCCAAGGAAGAAACAACGTGTCGAGCAGTGTTCAGAACCGGCAAAAATAGCCCAGCTCGAGTTTCCTCCGTAACTTGGAGGGCGGCTGCGCCGGATCCCGTGGTTCCTCCCACGGCTGCCCCAGCCCTGCGGGACCCTCCGGCCCTCCTGTCCCGCGGCTCTGCCGGGGCTCAGGCGGCTGCGAGGATGCGGAGCAGCGGCTCTGCCCCCGCGGGGCTGTCGCTGCAGGGAGAGGAACCAGCAGCTCGGATGCTGAGCGGAGCCACGAGAAGGAGCTGCTGCCACAGCGGCTCGGGAGCTGCGGCTGTGACACCGCACTGCCCGTGGCACCTCTCGGCGCTGTGACACCTCGCTGTCCCGGCCACCCCTCTGGGAAGTGGCACCTCGCTGGCCAGGGCCAGGACAATGACAGCCACGGGGGCAGCAATGAGAACTGTATCAGCCATGAAAAGCAAAATAACAGAATTTTGTTCCAAGGGTCTCCTGCGTCTGCAGCTGAGACGCTTTTCTGAACTGGGGGAGGATTCTGGGCCTCCGGGGAGGGAGGAACAGGAACCTGGGAAAGAGTTTGAATCACCTCTGCTCCTTGGGCAGGAAATGGTGTCAGGAAGGAAGAAACAGAATAATTCTGAGGGTGTTAATCCCGATATTAATGGTAATTTTTTTTAAAAGTGTATTTCCTGCCCACATAGAGCCGATCCCACCCCTCTCTGCGGTCCCAGGTGTGGATGGCACGATGCCCTGGTGCTGGGCACAGCCTCGGCAGGGGGAGAGGCGCTGGGAGGGCTCCGCTCTGCCCACTGCAGTGTCCGGGACACGCAGCACGGCGCGGGGCCGGGAGGGTGGCACTGCCACTCCCACTCTGTGCCACGGGCTGCAGCAACTTGTCACAGCACCGACTGCGGCAGCTCCGAACACGGGGAGAGCAGGAGAGAGAAGGAGTTTGGAGAGAGGCACAGGTGCTGCTGGTGGGGCTGAGTGGCCCCAGGGCGGGGGGGATTTGATGGGGCTCAGCCGGGGTGAAGGGAAGGGCTGCAGGAGGGATCCGGAGCCGCTCCGTGCGCAGGTGGGAGCCGCGGCAGCGCCGGGGGAGCTCCACGTACCCACCTCGGCCGGGGGCCGGGCCCAGCGAGCTGCAGGTCCGGTCAGGGCTGGACACAGCGGCTGCATCCCACCCACAGCCCCTCGGCGCGAGACAACCAGAAAGCCTTGTCCTGGCGCCGGCTGGAGCGGAGAGCCCGTCCCGGGGCTCCTGTGCTCGCTGGCACATCCCGGCAGAGCTGCCAGGGCTGTGCCTCGGGGCACTGTCAGGGCACTGAGCCCCGTGACCGTGGCGGGGCTCTGCTGGTCCCTTTCCTCCCATTCCCACCCCGCTTTTCTGGTGCCGGCCCTCGCCTTCCACACTCGCCTTTGCTGCCCGGTGCTCGCCGACTGTTTGGGGCACGGGTACATTTAACACCGGGCGCTTTGGGGGCCGGGCCTGCCCTGAGGGGTGGCAGCGGTGCCACAGCCCGGGCTGCTGCCAGGGACACCCGACACGTGGTGGCCAAGGGGTCTGTGACCGTGGTCACCGCGCCCGTGGCATCGGCAGCCGTGGCAAAGGGGGAAAACACGCCCAGTGTCACTTACGGCTCTGCCAGCTGCTGCTGGTTCCAGCTCCTCAGTTCGTGGTTTCTGCAAAAAGGAAAATGATGTGAACAGATCGTTGCTGCATGAGACCCAGTTCTGAACATCTGTGCTGAAGTGAAAACTTCATCCTAAAATAGATGCACAGGCAGAGAGGGAAGAGGAGCAGCTCACGGGAGAGAGCTGGAGGGAATTCACAAAATCCAACTTGCCCTGTGAAATTTTTGGAGGGTCCCTGAGTCTCTATCAGCATTCCCTCTCGAGGGTCACTGCTGCCTGCCTGCCTGCACTGACCTCTCCCCATACCCGGTATCGGTCACTTTGTGTCTGCTCTCTGAAGCGCCGCCGCGCTGTTTGGAGGACACGTGTCTCTGCAGTGAGATGCACACGCTGGGTCTGGGCTGCCCTTTCATGTGGTTTATCCATGTTATTTTCCTTTGGAGGAGCCTCCTGTACCCGGGCGTTGGCAAACACGGGTGTTGGCCTGGCAGTGCCGGACACCTTCAGTGGTGAACCTGCTGCCGGCAGCGGTGCTGCTGGGGTGGGGTTTGCCGTCATTGCTGGCACCGGGCAGGAAATGCTGAGCTGTTCCCGTTCCTGTGAGCCCCCAGCCACAGCCATCTGTGACAGGCCCCTGCCTGCGGGGCTGTGTCACCAGGGCAGGCTGGGGCTGGAGGGTGCTGCTGGTTGGGGCAGCTCTGGCCCCAGGTACCCGGCCAGGACTCGGCTGCCGAACCCAGCCCAGTGCCTTCAGAATTCCCTGCACTCGGCAGTGGTGTGGCTCAGGCCAGAGCCGAGCCTGGTGTGCGAATTCTCTGCCAGACGAGGGAGAGGTTGGTCCCCCCAGGGTCGTTCCTGGCTCCTCCGGGTACCCTCGTCGTGCAGCCACTCGCTGCGGAGGGAGCGTGCCGGGCCTGTGCTTTCTGACTCACCAGCAGGTGCATTGAGCAATCTTCTGTTTCCCAATCTGTTTTCTTTCTCAGGAATTCAGTCATCACTTTGCTTTCAGGGCAGCAAAAACATAATTCGGCTGCGAGTTCACACACGCGGCTCTGCTGCTCGGCAGATGCCGGCAGAACCCCTCGGTTTCCATTGGAAGGAAGACAGGATCGTGTCCAGTGCCCACTGCTGAGCCCCGCGGGGCTGCCACTGGCTCCCCTGGGTCCCATCCTGCAGCTTGAGCCACCTCTGGGGCCCTGCAACCCTGAGCTGCTGCCAGGGTGAACAAGGCAGCTGGGGGCCGGGAGCCACCCATGCGCTGGGGCTGCCTGGGGCCGAGCGCTGCCGCCCTCCCGTGGGGATGGGGCAGGACGGGATGGGATCAGACGGGATGGGATAGGACGGGGCCGGCCCCACACCCTGAGATACCCTAACGTGCAGGTGAAAGGCAAGGACCCATGGGCAGCACCCAGTGTTGGAAACTGCCAGAAGCCCGCTCTGTGTTTCACGTTCCTCTCCTGTGTCATGCCACATTCGCCCCTGGAACGTGGGCCTTTCCTCTTTCCTGGATATTTCCTGGCATTTTGCATTTTCCCCTGCTGCAGCACCTTGCAGTGCTCCCCTCCCTGGTACCTCCCAGCCCCGCTGCCGGGGGCAGTGCCCACACCCCACTCTGCCCGGCGGGTCAGTGTCCCGCCCGCCTGCAGCCAGCCGGACAAACAGCAGGGAAGGGTCGTACTTCCAACCGGCTCCCCCTTTTTCTTTTCTTCTCTCCTGTTTCCCCCCCACTCTCCTGGGCGATAGTCTGAGATGCTGCAGTTTGAAGGTTCCCACTCATGACAGATGGGCAACATTTTCTTGTACTCGATTTGTAAATCCTTTCCCGATGCAGTGGATATTAAAGGTTACACAAACCAAACTGCTGCTTTCCAAGTGGCACCAGCTCAGACTGCTGCAGGCCAGGAGTCACTGAGGGGCCTGGCATCCTGAGTGTGCTGTGACAGTACTCGCAGGCAAACAGAATTTTGTATTAATTTTTTAAGCCCTCCCATCCTCCCCTTCTGAGCCGAAGCCTCATTCTGGGGAGAAATCTGTTAAACTCAGCACATGATTTCTCGCAGCCTTGCTCCGACGCAGTTTTCAATGCGAACAGGAAAAAACGTGTCAGCAGCTTCGTGTCTCTTCTTGCCTGGGCAACAGGTCCCGTGCCAAGCTGGGAATGCCTCTGGCAGAGCTGCTGCCGGCCGAGCACATCCCGGCGCTGCGGGCACCAGCTCCTTGGGATGCTGCCGGAGCCCCGGGGCCGGAGATCCTCACCCGGGGACCGAGGTGGGGCCGAGCCCGCGGGCTGCGGGGACACGTGGAGCCCCACGCGCGGCTCCTGCCGGGAGCTGAGTCATCCCCGCTGC
>WEIT01009169.1:0-12788 GCA_013389985.1 Dryoscopus gambensis
AACTGTTATAATTAGTTGTATGTCAAAGTCTCCTTTCCTGCATACTTTAAGTATGACTTTTTTTTTCCCCTTATAGTGATTAAAATAATGGTGAAGTCTGGTCCCAAGGTGAGAAAAATATTTGGAAAAGCCTTAATGGGCTTATATGGATTTTGGGTCAAGTCTGTGGGGAAATGTTCGTGAAATCTAGGCTTAGAAACTTGATATAGTAAAATGAAAAATGAGGTGAGGTGATTTTCAGCGGCATTTTTTTTTTGACAGCATAAGGCTATGGAGATTCTTACAGGAATGTAGACTGGGGTTTAGAGGTACTATAAAGAAGAACATTTAATTTCATCTTTTATCATTTTAGCTCAGTTTAGGCTTTTAACAAGGATAAGTCTCATTAGAGTAATACAGAAAATATCAGAACAGAAATGACAACAGTTTTTGTGAGAAGGAGTAGAGACTTTTGTGTTTTTTCATCCTTAGTACAGAGCACTGTGTCAGGGCTTAACTCAGAAACTAAGAGTGAAAGAGAGATTAGGAAAAGGCTGAAGTTCACAAATTGCCTTCTATTTGGAAAGATCCCAAAATAAATTGCACTGTATGCTGTACAAATGATTAACATTTGGCAACATTGGAATTAATCGCATTCTGGGGCAGCATACAGCAGATTTTTAGTGCTCAGCAATATAATTCTATTTTAAGGCAAATTGAAGACTCTCACTGTTCTTGAAGCACAGGGAAATCTCAAGAATGCAGAATGCAATTTCCTAATTGGATACCAAAAAGGGTAATCTTCCTTCTCAGGGCATGTGTGTGTTTGCGCACGTGTGTGGAGTTGTGTCAGTTTTAATTACAGCTGCCAAGGATTTAGCCAAAGGAAGATAGTCAAGTCTTCAGTGTTTAGTCCCTCAGAAGTAAANCTGCTCCTCTGTGAGTTCAGCATGGACTTGGTGTCATGTACTGAAGCATCAGCAGAGTTTCCTGCAGCCAGTGGGATTATCCTTTGGCAGTCATCCTGGCAAGGTCCGAATCTGCTAGGTTTGAGATTAAAGGCCATAATAACCTGACATAAGACCTGAGGGACTGAGATAACAGAATGCTTTTGTAGATGGGAAAGGAGGACGATGCTAGGGGTGCAGTGAGGTTGTGAACGTAGCGTGATGTAATTTCTTTGACTATTAAGTAATCGTTTGTCTTGGTTGTGGTATTTTATTGTAGTAGTTCACAGAAATTTGGTATTGGCAGTTTGCAGTTAAGAACCAAGCATTGTGATAAACATAACTTTTTAATTTTCATGTGTGTAAACTAGTCTTTTAGTAGAATCAGTGAAAGGGAGTTAACATTCGAACACTTACCTTGTGTGAAAATATTTCTGCTGATGTACTTGAGCTCTGGAGAAACCCTAAAGGCTGAAATAAGTAGAATGTAATTTTTAAAGAAAAGACAGTGAAAATTTTCAAGGAAAAATTCAAAAGATAATGACTAAAGGTAAAGAGTAGGTTATTAGGACATGAAATTTGGAGACTATGATAGAGTCCATTAGTGCACATTGTAAGATGCTGCTGCAGCAGGGATACCAACCAATAGACTTTTTTCTTTCAAAAGTTTCTACTCTTACATTTAGGGTAGTTTTTCCTTCCTCAGTTCCCAACACATGTAGTGGGACTTTATTTACTCGTGCTTGGTCTTTGCTGACATTTCTTACCGTAGAACTTTGTCCTGTCCTGTTTCACGTTCAGGATGTCTGTTACCAGAGGATCTGTACCAATGTTCTGGAAACCATTTAGGAATGGGCTGCTTCTTGATCCGTGTTTTGCTCTTCTATAAGGGATGCATTGCAGAGTATCTTACAGCACCACATGCCGAAGGTGATTGGAGTTTTTCGTATAAAGCAGGAACTTCACAGTGTAGTGCATATGAAAACATATTTCAGAATAATGCAGTCGCTAAGATCTACAAGAAATGAGTCAATTACTTTGAGTTAAATTTAGGCTGCTTGTAAGAATAATTCCTTCAAGAAATTCAACACTTGGTGATATACTTGTTCATTGTTCTGTGTGAATTTATTGAACAACAATGCCAGTATTTCTAAACTTCCATTTGTGCTTAAAATGATGTAGATTTCTTTACTGATCCTTTGAACACTTTTGTTTATTCTTTAAGATTCATCAATAAAAGTTACTGCTTTAGGGTCTGAGAAATAATGTTCTCTTATGGAGCCCTGCATATTGAATTGTTCTTTTTCTGAATAGCTGCTGTTATTCACAATGAGAATGAAGCCAGTCTTTGCTCTTAACAAAAGTGACTAATGGCTTTATTTTCTTCAGAAGCAATGGAAGATAGCCATTTTGGAGGAGAACCATTCTTCAGTAACTTCCCTGAGGAAGACTATTCTGATGCAGCAGATTTGACCGATAACAACATTCAGTGATTAAACAGTCATAAACACATGGTGTGCTTCTGTACATATTGTCACTTCTGCTCAGTAAAGATGCTAAGGGTGACTAAGGGTAAGAAGATACTAAGGGTAGTATCTCTATGTATATTCAGGAGAAAGAAAGACCTTCATTTTCTTTTCCTCACTTGCTGAGCTAAGATGTGTGTAAATAAGCAGATGATGGCTGGTACATTTACGTGCCCAAGAGAAGAGCACTGCAGGAGCTGACTTAGAGAAACTTCTTTAGGACTATTCCCAAATATTTGGACTAAAATTAAGGCTAGATCAGCTGCTCTGAAAACTGAAGGATCAGGAGAGCAAAGCAAATGTGTCACATACACAGATTTCTTGCTATATCTGGGAATATTAATAGGGGAAGCTGAACTGGTCTGAGCCTTTTTGCTGCTGCTACCCCTGCTGTTAGGAAACGTACAGCTGCAGTTTGAAAGACAGAGGGCTTCCACCATTTCTAGGCTATTTTATGATTTCTGTAGATGCACAGTAAGGAAGGTGTTTTGACTCTTTCATGTTTCTCTGTAACATATCCTGATTTTCTTGGTATTTTATGAAAGTTAATATTTAATAAAATAATTTTAATACATGTTAATAAATTAGGATACAAAGTATCTTAGGTAGTATTTACTTCATGTGGGAATTTCTTACATTTTTTTTCACCACACATGGTTAGTATATCAAAACAACCTTAACTCTCCCTAACACAGGCATGGTGGGTGGAATTAGGAAACAAAACATCCATGATTTCTTTAAAATTTATTTACTTTGATTTGGGATTCTTAAATTTCACTGTCAGTAGGATTCAGCCTAAACTTCTTGTCTTGTTTATCCACTTGGTATCACTATCATGTGTGTCGGGTTTGCTGATGTNTGCATTTTATTTGAAACTGTTGCAACTCTCTTGCCTTAGCATAACTTTTGGTAAGGGAGGAAGTAATTGGAATGTTCAGTGTTGTGAACATTTTTACTGTTTAATATTTGTAGATACAATAATAAAAATGTCAAAAGACAGGTGTTTCTTTAGGGGTAAGGAGATTGCGGACATGCTAGAACTAGTGTTAGAAAAATTGGAGCATTAGAAAGCTTTTTGAGACAGCAGCCTCTGTTGATTTATGTGAGAAATATTGTAGTGTTATATTAATCTCCACTAGTATAAACAGAGCTTTTCTTGGAAAGAAAGCATCTAATTAGGCAAAGTTCAGAATAGGTAAGTAATACAATGATACTGTGAATTTTAGACCTAAATTTAACTTTAAATATAGGTTGAATGAGCACAAACCTTACCAGTTCTTGTTATAAAGACTGGCATGTTTTTGAAAAGAAGTTGTAGTTGTGAAGTACATACCTTAAGGAGATAAATAAAAGCCTAAATTTCTTCGTAAGCACATGGGACATTTGGCTTACAAATATTTTTCTAAGAAATGAACCCTGACTTGGTTTTGTTTAAACAAGCAGACTAAGATCTGCCAGTGAAATCCCCTTCCTATGTAGAGTAACTATTTCTTTTCAGTTAGACAGCTGATCTTTTCCAAATGTATCTAATGATAAAACCCAGTTCAACTATACATTGCTTGCTGAAATACGTATTTTCCCAAATCATATGATATACAAATATTACTGTACTAAATAACCTATCACCCTGAAATCTGTATGTGCTTTTTCTGTCTTGTTCTTCAGTTTGCCAAATTTGTACTTTCCTAATGTTGCCAAGAAGTGTGGGGACTTGTCTGTATCCTACAAAAAGGGATGACTGAGTTACTTAGAAGATAGTTCTTTTTTTCTTAAGTTTTTTTCTTACTTATTTTCTCTTGTCTGTATATTTGTTCTATTATTGACATTAAACTGCACGACATCTTATTTAAATTCCTTAATTGTAGATCCTAATTACCTTCTTAAAATCTGTGTAGCGCTCTTGAACTGAGACCAGTAATTTTAATGCGTCCCTCTATTTTGCAAACTTGTTTTAAACATGCGGTTTTCCTTCCATCGCATTTTCCGTTGACCTGTCTGTTCTTATTTGCTTTGTAATGACAATAACACTGTAATTCCTCTCTCAAAATATTTTTTATTCCTTAATTTCTTCCATTTTGAACTGTTTTCACACTAGGGTGTTCTTTGTCTCCATGGCAGTGAGAGGTAGATTAGAACATTGTTCCAAGCCTTAGCGTGAGAGACTTTTTTTTCTCCTCTGGTGGGAGAAACATACCAAAATTCTGTCCATGCAACTGGCATGATACGTACATCTCATGATTATCTTTGAAATTAATTTTCTCCAAGCTGAAAAACAAACAAACAAAAGCAACATCAACAAAAGTACAGTATCTGTTTTGTAACTGATTCCAGGTTTTTACCCCTGACATGCTAAAAAGACAAAAATTTTCACCTTCCTGAATGAAAACTGATGAGTAGCACTTTTTTTCTCCTCTTGCTGTGGTCACATATGTTTGAAAAAATGTTTTCCAAAAACTGCATAAGGGTGTTTTCAAATCCTTTCTTAGACATTTAGTAGACCTTTAAAACCTAGACTGTTACTGTCCTTGTGCCGTCTGCGTGTCCTTCCCATCTTACAGGATTTCTGTGCTGAATATGATGCAACAGTTTTTATAGCTGCATTATACAAAAAAAGGCGGGTGGAGGGGGGAGGAGAGAAGAGTTTGAAAAGACAAGTTACACGAGCTCCTGTCATTTGTGGAGTCGTGCAGCATTTGACACAGAAGGTGCATTGCACCTACCATTCTTGCCTTGTGCACAAAACTGTTACTTCACTGTACAAGGCTCTCTGGTTGTTCAAGCACCCTTGGTGGGTCTCTGCACAGAGTACTTCTTTCTTAGGTTTAACTTTTTAAGATGTTAGCTGTTTATGCCAGTTTCCAGAGATCCCCTTTATACAGTTCACAACTTTTTTTGTAGACACAAACCATAGCCTCTCAATCATATTGTTACTCTCTTTCAACATACCTAGGTAAATTCCCTCCAGCCCCACAGATGTGATATGAGCTCCCTGTATAGTCTGTTACTGTTCTGCCACTCTTGGATGTGCTGTGGAATTGTATGCAGAAGTTAGAGAGTAATTTTTGCCATGGTTGCCTTGGGCTGATGCATTAGTGAAGTGGCACCTGAGGAAATGGAACAGCAGCAGGTGTATGAAATACCTGAACAGGCATATGAAAGTCCCACGGATAGTCTTTTAACTTACGTATGTCAGTTTTCATTTTCATTTTTTTGAAAAATCTATTTTCATTTTTTTTCTCCTATTGTCTAGCAAATGTATTTTAAGGGCTTCCTCACAAGCTGAATCTTGAAAGCATAATAGGAAGAGCATGACCAGACCTTTTTGTATTTGTAGTGAAAAGACGGTTCATTATTTCTTTTATTCATGATGAGAAATATGAGGTGCACTTTTAAAGAAACAATGTTTCAAATTTTACTGGGATTTAGAAGCTTGTAGTGTTTGTGCTTTGATATTAATTCCTTCCTTTTCAAAATGTTTTTCAGTATTTTCTCCGTATTTCTGAATATATGCTTTAGTGAGCATTTGGTATTTCTTGGCAATACTTTGCTGTTCAAACTTGCTGTTAGTAACGCTGCTAGCACCAAATAGACAGCATCCACAGAAATCTTACTGAATGGGAGCTGTGCAACAGAGACAGAGAGGGCTGAAAAGTGGTGGCTCCTAGCCCAGCTTCATCAATGGTACTAGAAGCATGAGGCAAAGGAAGGGAGCGGGATAAACATTAAATATGGTGAGCTGAGTGCCAGAGTCACTGGAAGCAGCTATTGATTCTAATTGTGCTTTGCCAGCCCCATGAATGCAGGCCTTGGGGGTGGCATGGCCCAGGAGCTGGAGCCGTGGAGGAAGCTGACATCAGCCTCCCTGGAGCTGGCACTGAACAGCAAAGCAGTGTCCTTTCACCTGTCAGTCCTGCACCCTGCTCATGGAGGTTGGGTGCCAGACAAGTAGGAAAAGAGTTTTGCAGCAAGGCTCTATCTTGCCTGCAGGTGTTTAGATCTTTCTCTGCCAGAGGAACAATGCTTATTTTGGGGTTTTTCCTCATGTTGGTGCTTTGAATTACTAAACTGTTATTTTGAGCTCTTGATTCTCAGAAGTACTGACGTGAAAGGCCACTGCCTTTATCTGTATCTGAACACTTTGTGCACTGAACTCCTTGTGGTGGTTTTGGCTAAACTAACTATGTTTCTCATGGGAGACTTAATCTGGAGTCAAAGCTGGCAGAAGTCACCATTTTGCTAGCCTGTAAATATCTTCTGGACTTGTTTCCTTCTAATTTCCTGAGTGTAATAAATGTGATATTTTAAAATTTTTTTTTGAAACCTTGATTCCCTGAAGAAGGGTTCCTGCTCTGCACAGTTCTTAAATGTAGCATAATGGGACACATAGTAGGTATTTCAGCTGGTGAGAAAAGGGAGATGCTGTTGAGGAGAAAGTATTGTGCCAAAAAATGTGCTAGATAGAACAGTCCCTGCCCTCCTGGAACTAGTTTTGTTCCTAGTTCTACTGCAGACCTCTAGCTATATGACACCACATAAGGTCTTGACAGATCGAGCAACCTATTGAATGCATCTGGGACAATCAGTCAAAAATGTGCTAAGGAGCACATGGTCCATCCTGGCTTCTTGCCTTCACAGATGTTCTGAGATATGCAAGATGCTGTGATAGTAAATAAGGTGCTGGGGAGCGTGATATCTGCCTTATTCTCATGTGTGCACTATCCTGCAGTTAACGGGCTAAACTAACATTCTACATTTGTACAGCAGTGCTCACACGGCTTAGGATAGATCAGATGTCTGTGCAGGTCAGCAGAGGTGAAAACCAGCATCTGATAGGTGAGTGAGTATCCACATGCTGCTGAACAGCATGTCTGCATCCTGGATGAGAATTCCAGACTGGCTCAGGTTTCAGGTTGAGGAATTTTCCACTACATAAGCATAATGTATTTTCCTGGTGCAACTTAGGCTTCCTCAATTATGGTTTATGTTTTGGGGTAGTACTCTCGTCAGATGTGTGTATCTTAGTTACTCTGTGTATGCTGTCTGTGGCCCTCATTTATTTGAGGAAACTACAGTGTTTAGGACTGGTAGATTTCCCATATGATGGTAGCTTTGTTGTTGTCTCACCCTCTTATTCCTGTAAGAGTTCTCCGTATGACCAGCAATTTAAGGCTTTATAGGATAATAATAGTTTCACTGACATTAGACTGAAGGTCCTGGAGCAAAATACAAATGGAGAAAAAATTTCTGCACACGTTCTGTGTTTTCTTTTTCCAGCACTGGAAAGAGGTTGGTTCAGAGTTATCAGATGACAACACTACCCCAGCTCTTTCAGTGAGACTTAGGACACAAATATATTACAGAATCACTGGGGAGATTTGGGGCAGATGAGTCAAATCCTCTGCTGTTGGACTGGTGCTGAGACGTGAAGGGGAGACACTTGGTGAGCTCAAGTTGGCTGGAGAAGTGAGCTTGAGGCAACGGGAGAGCTGTAATATGGGACAGTAGGCTCAACTGAGTTGGCTTGTTGAAGTGGAGTCTGAAAATAGCACAGCTGCCAAAGAGGAAAGACCTAGCCTAAAAGAGGTGGAGAGCTTTCGTGTTGGGTGAGAAGCAGATGTGTGTACTTGAGAGCAGATAGAAGAATTGGAATAGAAAGCCCATTAAGAACTTGAAATTAAAAAGAGTGAAATACTTAACAGGAAAACAGCTAATGGCAGTGAGGAAAAAAGTAAATCTCATACTGTAGATTTTAAGTTTTTAGTGAGCATGTGCAGCCAGAAAAACTTTTGCTTCTGAAATTGTCAAATGCGATTTCATATCCCTCTACATACTGAATTATATAGCTGTTCTTTGTTAGAAACAAGCCAAGCCCTCTGTAGGAATAGGAAGGCCAGCAGTAAAATGTATTTTTTGCATTATGGTAAGTCATATAAAATCTGAGTGGAATTTTGTACGGGCACAATTAAATTTGCTGTTGAATAATGTTCAGGAAATCTTGTCTTTCCTGCTTTGGTAAATGTTAGAAGTATTGTTTTTTGAAAAGTTATTGTAAATGAAGCCTGACATTGTGCAGTTGCCTGTTAGACTTATTCTAAAATTGGTAGTTTGTAAGTCACATAAATAACAGTATCCCTGTGTTGCAGCACTGAAATTCTATTTCAATAAAATATAAGTTCAGAAAACTACTTCAATTATAATGGGTTCTCTGTAGAGCTAAAATGTTCAATACAAAACAAGGCCTGAGTTTTCTTTATCCAGTTTTTCAGGTCAACCTTGGTCTGAAGATATTTGTGAGGAAACCTCCTTCCTTGCCCTTGGACATCTGCTGTTCTCTGAGTCAGTCATCCTATCTACTATGTATTATTATGTTCTTTAGAATGTAGATTTCAGTTCAAGTGATGGCAGCATCTACAGAAAACATTGTAGAGGAGACATCAGTTAAATAATGTAACAAATATGCTACAGAGGAAAGAAAAGTAATAGGATCATAAGTTCTATGTCTATTGAAAGACATATTCTGCTGCATAATTACATTGTCATGTATGGGTTAGGTTCTTTGCTGTTTGATATTTTTTTTTCCATTGAGCTTTTTTCTCTTTTACCGTACTTAAATGTGCGTTTTTAAAACTTATGTAATAACACCTTTTTATGAATGAGAGAATACATATAGAAGAATACTGACGTCCAAACGGAAACAATAAAAGTGTTCAAAGCAGAATATATTTTTTCTTCTATTTTTTAATATATTTTCTTATTGCTGTTTTTGTTCTTTTTGTAGGGTTGTCAGGTTTTCAGATGACATAGATGATTTTTTTTTAATAGTAAGACCTTTCCAGGAAAAAAAAAATTAGTCTCAAAGTGCATAAATAATTGTAGCATGAGCTTAAGTTCCTAGAAACACTTCATCACTATGACCCTGAATGAGCGTAATCCTTAAACATGCATAATTTTAAGGCATGGATATTAAACTCATTGAAATCCATCATCCATGGCTATTAGAAGTGCTTTGTGTCTTTCAAAGAGACACTTGAAAGAAATACTGACATTTCACAGTTTCAAGTAGAGCAGTACGGGCAAATTTTCTGTTTAAAATGTATGAACACCTTTAGCTGGAAAATGTTGAAAAAGTGGTATGGTTACTGTTTCAAATCTGTGACTTTATTCTGTGTACTTTTACAACCTGCCCTTTAACGTGCTCAGGACAAAGGCAAGGAAACCCCTGAAGAAATTCAGAAGACTTAGGCTCTGTCCTGAGATCCTGAGACATTTGCTCAGGATAATAAAAGCCTTTTGCTTTTATAGATTGTTAAGGGATACCTTATCTAGAGGTGCTGTGATGCTACCCAGCCTTCACTGTGAACTGCGTATTCCTTCATTCTGTTTTTATACTAAGATTATGAAAATTATATAATGATCTTGATTACATTCTGCAGAGGATATTGAACATTACTACAGTCAAACTTTCCTGAAGATCAGGAAAGGTCTGAATGTAACAGAAAGCCAGGTTCTTATGCAGAAGGTTAAACAGCTTTAGGAATATTTTTAAAATTTTGAAGCTATAATTTCTTTACTTAATCTGACAATTGGTTAACAATTTTAATTGTTTCTAGAGGCACATAGGGATTTTGTTTAACGCATCCAATAGTGGATTTTATTTAAGTAACAGCAGATTCTTCAGTAAAATCAGTATAGGTATATATGGTTTCTGGGTATTTATATTTTTGATTTAAGACAGAAAATTCCACACAAACCATAATCCATTCAAATCATAGTACAATTAAAAAGAACAAAACGACAGACACAACCTGCAAAGACAATAGAGAGGTAGGCATATTGGGGAGAAGAATATGGAACAGAATAGTGTTGTGTTGTGTATAGATCCATGATGCTGCTTCATCTTGAATGCCCTGCACAATTCTAGTTACCAAGAAAATAGACTTGGAAAAGATTCACAAAAGGGTAACAAGAAAGGTACAGAGTTGCTTTGTAGACAGAAGTAAGTCAGCAAGACTTCTAGCAATGCCTGAGGGATATTATATTTGGGATCTGTGAAGTTGTCTGCAGCATAGAGATGAACAAGAATTGATTTATATTCTGGATGGTTTGAGGCCAACATGTAATTTATACAAGCCCCACTAGTACATTCTTCCTTAAGCAAAATGCAGGATGCTTTGCCTTAGAAGAGATATTTGTCACACTCGGGATGACTTCTCTTTTGTTCTAATAGCTTTATGTTCTAGATACTCTTAATTTTTCACCATCTTAATAATAACAACCCTATTTTATGCATGGGTTCATTGTAGATGAACATTGATTTAGTAGAAATGGAAAGAGAATCTAATACTTTGGTTTTTTTCCAAGAGTTTTACGTTTTTGCCACTGTGGTGTGATTCATGGAACAGCATTGCCTGACAGCTGATTCAAACCTGTTCAGAACACCACTGTAGGAATAACATCATAGTGACTTTTAGGAGGAATAGTTGAAAAGTACTATCATAATTTTAATTTCTGCTTATTTCTTGTATGATTTTTAAAAATTGATATACCGGTGTGTATTTTATTACTTCAAAAATATAGTAATTAAAAAGGCAAATCACATACTCTGATTTGTAGATTGTTAATCTGTGCAGCACCAGAGTAAAGGAATGGGTAAGTATTGGTTCAGAAATACGGTTCTATTTTGAACTTCCAGATTCTGCTCCTTTCTTTCTCTTTTAAAGCACACATTTTTGTAACAACATTTTTACTAATAACACATTATCAGTCAAATAGAGTTTAGGCTGCAACCACTTTTTTTTTCGCATTTTTTTGGGGGTAAAAACCCAGTGAGTGTTCTGTACCTGCAAAGACGTATTTGATGCTTGATCATTTTTAACTTCTGACTGCGTGACTTTGACAACTATATGAGATCCACATTTTCTCAGTAGTTAAATTTTGTATAAATTGAGGGTTTTTTACAGTGATCTTTTAGCAAGTGGGATGGAACTGCTGGATTTGACAGTACACCCACTGCATTTTGTTAAGTTTAATTTATGCAGACTTTAAAATGTTTGGTACAGTCTTTTAAATATTTTGTTCTGGAGAATAGTTAGTTAGATTAAGACATAATAATAGATAATTCCAGCCATTTTTCTGTGCCACCTGTTATTTGAGATGTGCAGATCAATCTGTTGTCTTGGCTATGAATTTGTAATTTATTACCAAATTTCTCATAATCTTGAAAGCAATTTATTTAATTCAAGTTTTTTCTTCTTGGAATTGAAGCTTAACACAGCTGATGACATAATTAGGAAGATACTTTATGTTTATGAAGATGATTTGTAGAAAATAGAGCTCATTAGACTGACTCAATGAAAGATCTTGCTAATGCAATTAAAACTGCACAGCAAATTACTTTTCTAAAATTCACATTCTTTAAAATAGCTGTATTTTTTTGATGATGACTTTGAAGCTTTACTTTTGAAAAGTCATGCATTGAAAATGTAATTAAGTTTTTTCAATACCTTAGAAGTTAAAGTACAGGAAAACTACTGTAACATTTTAAAAACAGTGCTAGAAACATTACCTATGTGAGTACTGTGAGTAAGACATTTTCTATTTTAAATGCTAGTAAGTAACATTTTTGAATACCATTTTAACTTTATGAGTAATGCGAATGGCCTCTGAATTACACTGTTTTATTCTGTGTAAGTAATTTGTCCCATTATGATAACTGTAATCTTTTTCTCTCCTTTTTTATTTTATTTTGCTGCTTGCCTTTTCTAGGAAGTGGAGGTTGGTATGCTTCTTCTGTCTTTTATGATATTGTAAGCTTTCCATGTATTCCTTATGTTTTACTAAATTTAGGTTGTTTCTTCCCCTCCAGGATGATTATTTCCGTACATGGAGTCCGGGTAAACCATTTGATCAAGGTAAGATTCCGCTCCTAGTTACTTGTGTGGGACAAAATTGAAGTAATTAGATTTGTGCTCCTCTTCTAGAATACTTACAGAATTCTGTTAATTTGTGTAATTTTCTGTGTCTTCAAATAATTGATTTAAAGAGGATGAGAAATTCAGCCTAATCATCTGTGGTGGTTTAGACCAGATTTAGGGAAAACGTCCAATAGGAGCGTCTCCTCAAAGGAAGGCAGGTTATAGCTGCCCCTCCCACCACCAGGTTCGGGGAGAAAAAAAAATTCCTCGGAGGAATGTGAAAGAGAAAATAAAAACCATTTATTCAACAAACACACAGGTAAAGAATAATTATGCTAAATAATAAAACCTCTAGCTGGGAGAGAAACCTGGAAGATTTTAGAGTCCTTCTGTGGGTGTGGTCTCTCTCCTCCTCCTTGGAG
>WEIT01009173.1:3227-15035 GCA_013389985.1 Dryoscopus gambensis
AGGCAGACAAAAAAAGAGAAAAGCTGCATGAAATGCAGTAAATTTTTGCAATAAATTGTTATTGCAAAAGCCCAAGAAAAAGGTCACAAATGAAAGCTGTGCACACTTGGTTCATAATTTGCCCCCATTCCTCCAAAGGTGTTCCCTTCCTTCCAGCTTCTCTCACCTTCCTTCTCACTGTTTTCTTGGCTGTTTTGCTACAGCCAACTGAGGAACCTTTTTTTCTACAAGTTGCAACAAGACCACAACTTCCTGTGAAGCTCCTGTGGTCGTTTTTGCTTCGTTCGTCTTGTGCTAAAGAACTCAAGGGCTGGTATTGCCAGGGCCCCCAGAATTCCAGTGCTGACCCCATCCCAGCTGCAGAGGTGTTCATGAGTAGTGCAAATAGCTACTAGAAATAAGCTGATCACTCTGCAATGGTTGTCCTGTCGTTCCCCTCCTACCTTTAAACCTGCTGCCCATCTGCCTGAAAAAACCCGACAAAACAAAACAAAGCAAAACACTACAAACCCCCACATACAACTATACCATTGTTCAGAAAAAAATTATCCATGCCAGGCTTAAACTAGACAACACCTCTTGTCCTGGTTAAAAACTGAAGTGTTTTACAGCCAGGAGAGATATCACATGTGCAAAGCTGAAAATAGTTGCCACACTATGTTTTTGTTTTGTTACCATGACAGCAATTACCAATATTTTGAAGAGAATGACTGCTCACTGACACAACACAAGGACAATGGGAAGGTGTGTTTTCTTCACCAGTCCAGGAAGTCTCATTGTGTGCTCAAATGCAATTGTTTCCTATGATGTCTAGGCAAAGTATTTATTCATCAGAAACAGAACTGCAGCTAAGCTGGAGAAAAAAAAATCTGATTCAGAAAGGACCAGTGCAGAGATACAGAAGTTTTAAGATTTTGCCTCTTCAAATATTTGCTAAAAGAGTCAGAAATTTAAGAAAAAAAAGTCTCAGTATTTATTGTATTTAAATCCTCTGTCAGCCAGAACATAGAAACACTTTGGCAAATCGGTGAGAAATGCCTGTTTTGGCTGCCTTTTCTTTTATACTTTTGTCAGTGTTAGAATCAAAACCTCTTACTACATTCCACAGCTGGTATAGACCAATTATATTTTGAAAATAGCATCAAAAGGAGGCTCCACAACAGTTGGTAGGATTCTTCATGTCTTCCTAGCTTAGACCTATCTCCTCCAGACAAAGAGAGATATGGGAATATGTCTGAATGGGATAACCTCATCTGTCATTTTTTCCAAGGATTCCTGAGCAAGAAATGCAGCATGCTGCTGGTTTTACAGGTCTCTGTCTTCCTTCCCTGGGTCTCTCCAGCACTGTATATGGCTATGGGACACAACACAGTTGACATACGACTCCTCAGCTGATAATACAAAGGATACAAATGATTGAAAAATCAGGACTGCCGGCACATCAGAGCTTCAGCAAGGCTGTTACTCAGCTATAAAGGCATGATAATCATCAGCAACCTGTTTTTTCCAGTGTATGTTCAAAAGAAGCAAAAGCAGGGACACAATTAAGACTGTTTTCTTAAACACATTGCCAAAACCCTTTAGCATTAGACCTACAGCTGTGCTGACTGCTCAACCTCTGTTTCAACAAGACTTATAGTGCTGTCATGAGTGCTCCATTGACACCCTACCATTTCCTAGCAACAATCTGTGTTTTGTACATAAAAAAGTGAATGAAATACTGCCTATCAGTGTTTTCTTTCTCATTATGCTGTTAAACCTTTCCCCCTCTCCCATCTAAAATGAAGAGTCTTATATGAACATTATGCAGAACTTCAGACTGTGCTTTGTAATGTAATGAATTGCCAAAGAAGCAAACCTAACATAAAACAAGGTATTTGATGTTATCCAAATTGACCCTTCTGAAAATAAAGTTAGCATTAGTCATAATTCCACTACAGATTCACCAAGTTTTAATCCTGCAATGATGGCCTGAGTGTCCCATAAGCAAATGCAGAGCTGGGCATTCTGCTTTTCACAGGGCTGCTTCTGAGGGGTCTTTCCTTACAAAAATAGCATCCAGTCTTAGTTTCTAAGATTTATAGTAATTTCTGATCAGTCTGGGAAAAAAATCATTCAACTGTGAAGCACTGCCCCCTGGCTTCCAAACATTTGAGGCTCTTCTTGCTCTCCCACCCCACCCCCTGCCCCTTGACTTGCAGCCAACACTTAGCACAAACCCAACTAATCTACATCAACTGAGTTTTGCAACAGTCAAGTGAGGGTTTAAATAATAGGAATAAATGTCATCCCTTGGAGATACCCTAGCCCTCCTTGTGAGGTGGATGGGCTTCTTCTGCCCTCCCTTTATTAGCACACAGATCAGCATTTATAAGAAAATATATTCCAAGGACGGTAGAAGGGTAGAAAAAACCAAACCAGAAAAAGCAGCATGTTTCCATCCATATGGAAGTAACAATGTGCAGACTCCAAATCCTACTGTGGCCAGGTAGGTAAGATAAACAACAGCAATGCAACAAACACAAAAATGAGTGGCGTGGTAAGGACCAGCCCTTCACTCTGCAATGTAGGGGTAGAGAAATCAGGTTACTTCTGCTGGTCAGCTGTTCAAGTCTCACCTGCATAAATCTCTCATTGTAGCAATGCATCTGCTAGCAAGCAGAAAAACTACATGATTTTTAAAAAGTCTTTGTGCTTTTTATTTTTCTCTCTTTTTTTTTAATAAAGAGCAAGGGAGGAACATTAGATTTTTTACTATTACTTTTTTTCCTAATATTTTCAGGTAAATTCTGTCCCTGTACTTGTGAATCTCAGACAGTGGAATAAAGTTGCTCCATGCTGCATGTTTGTTTCCAAAGATGTTTGCAATGTGTGCAGTATAGTCTCAACATTCCCTTTGCTGCCACTGAAGATGACTGTGCTAAAACATGAGATTGATGATAAGACATACAAAAGAGAAAAGAATAATCACAGTTATTTAGACCATTTTACATTTTCATTGATATATTTCTATCCTGCGGAAGAACAGATCTAAGATTTCTCTTACCATTGCTTACATCCTTAGTGCAATACTCTTTTTGATACCACATTTAACTTACTCAATTTTTTATAGAAACCCTGGGCTGATTTTACAAAATACCCTGGGAAATTCCCCTCTACTTCAATGGCAGCATCAGAAATATTCCCACCGATGGGAACTCAAAAAGTTTGTTGCCATATGGTGCCATGTAGCTAGCTGTTACACAACATGTATCACAGATTTTAATGGGGTGCCATCAACACAGTCCTCTTCCAAATGAGCCAAACAGGAAATAGCTACCAGACACACTAGAAATGAATGGTGTTTATCTTAGATTAAATAAATAATTAAATATGTTAAATAAACTCACAGAACTAAATCAAGTTTTTCACATTCTTAATATTTAAATAGGACCATAAGATTACAGGCCTTTACTGGTTAGTTCAAAGCTTTTCTATGTATATGAATTTACCACCTGCATAGACAAGAGCAAATAAGACATGGCTTAGGGAATTTTTTACCCTTCAAGTAAGTAAGAAAAGGACTGGCAAATTTCTTCTTAAGGCTTTTTTTCAAATAAACCAGAATCATTTGGAAAATGCAACAGCAACTGATGCAACTGGTACAAGCCTAGGCACATACACCAACAAGGAAGAGGAGCAGGAGATTCTCTTTCGGCTTGAGAATCAGTAAAAATGCACTGACAAAAGTTACTTCAACCATTTACTTTAAAATTTTAGCTTTTTTTTACCAGAGGCTGCAAACTCAAAAGAATCCAATCTTTCTATAAAATATAGAAAAATGAGATTTCTCAAAGAAATATGAAAGCTTTTCTTGCGGTATTTAGTGAGCCCAATCGTGTATCAGCATATTCAGCAAACACGTTACAAGTCAATGTCCACCACTTATGAGAAGGCACCACAGCAAAAACATTTGTATTTGCTTCTGGGAAATTTTGCCCTAAAAGCATTTTTTTTCCTGGGAAACGCAGGCCTTTTGAAAGGATTGTCCAGCACCCATGGAATGGCAGTTGGAGATTGCTGTGCATAACTAATATTGCTTAAGGGCCAGATAGGCTGAACAAATAAGCAAACCTTCCTTAGGCACAAAGTGCTCTCTGGTACAGTCATGATGCAAACAATATCCAGCCTTTTGTACAACCAACTCACGGAGCCCATAAAGACCTGTCTACAGAATTTCACAGAGCTTGACTGCATTCTGTCTGAAATCCAAGGTGAAGGTATAAAATAAGATGCTGCATGTTATTTTAGTTTTCAGTAGTAAACACTGCAGTTCAAACAAAAACCCAAACAAACCAGGACATTCCTCTAGAGGGGTATTTTAAACATTCTACTGTGGAATTTTATTCAAGAGCTAAGGCAATTCAACCACAAGCGTTTCAATAAAGATTTCCTCACCAACTGTAATTATAATTTGAAGTCTATTATAGGAATCAATTTATATTTACTGTATGAGAAATCAGACTTACTAGAGATCAAAAACACATTAGTTTTTAAAGACGCTTTTCAACTGAAATTGTTTTGGGAAGCTGCAGACGGACTCAAAGCTGTGCGTCCATGCAAACTCTCTCCAACAACACTGTCACAGTGCAGCAGATCATCCATGCCACATCCAAGAACACACGGTCATGATGAGTCAGAATGCAGGAGAAGCAAAGGAGCCCAAGGGCACTGCCACACACATTCCTAACAACTCCCAGACAGAAAAGCCTCACCACGTGCTTTCTTCAGCACTCCTGCTTGGAATGAAACAATCATCCTGTTTAGATTTTATCAAGACTTTACTATCAGTTATCTGATTGACTTCCTCGATGGTTCCTAAAAACAGGTTTTTTTTGTTTATAGCTACATGTGGCATGATAAAATTCATCTTTTGAAGCAGTGCATGAATTCAACCCAAAACTCTTCAGTATTTCAGACTTAATAAAGGAAGCAAACTTTCCCCTGGCAAGAATAACATTTGTTATACATGAAAACTGGTTTTCTATTTTTATTAATATTTACAAAATAATGTAAATTCATAACATTTGTCTGCTTGCACATAGCAATAGTACAAAACCCCTCAGTTACAGTATGGATGTATTATAAAAGTTTTATTTTGAAATTATTGAAAAGCACACCTTATCCAATATTTTTTCTATCCTATGAGATATATACATCATATTACAAAATACAAGTATTATCTTTTCTTTGTGTTTCAAAATACAAGGGATCACAAAAACATTCATCTTTTTCAAATCCAGGGTAGAAGTCTTGTAAATGAGCATTTTACTGCAACTACCAAGTACTGTTGCTCTCAAATTAAGTGCTCTCTACAGTGATTAAAAAAAGATTTAAAAATATGGGGAAATACTTAAAAACAATTTCTACAGATTATTAGCATTAGGACATGGAAAACATAGTAATGATCCCAATTCATGCAGTTCTTTGTTCCTCCTTGGAGATGTTCAGGTCTTAACCTGAACAGAACTAGTAGATAATTGTATTGCAAACATTTAATGACTGCTGCCATGATTCTGGGAAAATTATCACTTTTCAGTTCTATAAAATACAAATTTTTCTAACACATTATTTGCTGTTTTTCAGTCAAGATGCACACACTCTCCCTTAACAAACAAACTGAAAGCAGTTCTTGGTACACTGCTAACAACATGATGCACTAATTAGTTTGGGGTTGGGGTTTTTTTAATGTTTGCTTGTTTAATCCTGTATACATGATAATATTATACAGCAATCCTCATAGAAAAGAGGACAAAAATGCAGTTTCTGTCATGGACAAAAACTTTATAAAAACATAGTAGATTTAAAATACAAAATAAATACAGCATGTGTCAGATTAATTACTGGTAGCATTTGAGGTTTCTGGAGACTGAAGAAATTCATAGGGATCATGAACCATGTCTTGCTGTTCTCCAACACTCAGATGAGAGGGGCTTCCTGTTGAACATGGGAAAAAAAATCAAAACCTTTAAAAGTACCGAAAAAATATTGAGATATTTATACATATAAACAGCATGGTTATTTCACATGCTCTTTTTAGACTTTTAAAGCAAGACAGACATTTAAATTATATTTAAACAGGAGATAATGAAAAAGAAATCACAAGATTCTTAGTAATTTAGATTCTTTAGTAATTTCTGGAAAAGTAATCATTATGCTATCACTCAGAGTTGAAAAATTATACAAAACGCAACAGAGTATCATCCCTCCAACATCTTCTACCTTCTCAGAAACGGCACCAAATTGTCAAGCAGTATGTTATACTATCATCCTGTCTTATCACTGAATTTTACAGTTGACAATGAAATGTTCTTGTAGAATCCCAACCATTACTTGCTGCATACAACTACGCTGAAGTTAAATAATCATTATGTACTCCTAAGGGCATCAATTGCAAGTGCACAGGGAATTGCCAGTGAGTATCAATTTACTTGACCATTACTTCAATCACACCTAATCAAAAGACAGGAAACTACAATTTGTGGTCTTAGTTCTGGAGGTCAAAAGTATGTTGTTAGTTATCTTTGCCACACATATTTAAAATTAAAACATGATCAGTCAGCACGTTTTTATCAGAGTAGTTTCCCACACAGATTTATGTAAATTACAATGTAAGTTTAAACCAATTTCAAATAGAGCACAAGTACTGCAACTTCTGTGACACAGCTAACTTTACCAAGATGATGTTGGTCTCTTTCAGAGGTATTGGAGAGGGAACTCAAATTGGATGATGGCCGGGATCCCACTCTGTCAGCCTGAGCTTCATGAAGGTCCTGAAGCAGCTTAGTTGTTTCATCCAGATGTAGATGATTATCATCATGATCAAGCTCCTTCTTCACTTTTCCTAAGAGCCAAAACCCATAATTAGCACATGTACATTGACCCATGAATTACCAAGTCACTATAAAAAAGTTCTAAATTTAATTAACACAAGCTTTGTCTATTACACAGATTACCTCAATCCTGCATTTTCCCTCTCATTTCTAAAAAGCAACAGCTGCAGATCTGTGCAGCACTGGGAAGATGAAGGAAAGTGCCACACAGAAATGGCTGAACCTGAACTGACTCCCAGTATTTAAACAGCTGTAAGAGCTTAATTTGTCTTCCTTATCTGTTAAACACCAGACATGGACAGACTGGCCTGGGTTGGAAGGGACTTTAAAAGCCATCTAGTTCCAACCCCCTGCCATGGGCAGGGACACCTTTCACTAGACCAGGTTGCTCAAAGCCCCATCCAACCTGGCCTTGAACACTGCCAGGGATGGGGAATCCACAGCTTCTCTGGGCAACCTGTGCCAGTGTCCCACCATCCTCACAGTAAATAACGCATTTAGTTTGTGGCAAAAGAGTGTCAGCAAAAAGATCACTTAGACATCTAACTCAAAATACAGTTAAAACAGAACATGAAATCTATGGAGACAAAACATCCCCATCACAGAAGGTCCTAAGAACAGTACCTTCTCCAGCTACACTGATTTTGTAGTAAGCCAAATAAAACTGTGAAATTGGAAAGAACTGGACGTATGTGCCAATATATGCTATTCTTTCATTGAAGACCTAAAAAAAATTCCCTCAACTTTAAAGGGTAAGATAAATTCTTTCCCTTCTCTTTCTTAAATGTTAATTTTGCAAGAATTGTGATAAAAAAGTAATGCCATAAACTCTCTCTGGAAGCCAACTAATCTAGAAGTATGATTATTTACAGAAAGGTCGAAGAAGAAAATATAGTCAGCTTTCAGTGGTGCATGAAATTTATAGTAAGACATATGTCTAAATATTATGTATAAAGTGAATATTTATTCATTTTTTACTGAACTGCAATAAAATCAGAGTGAGACAGCATAATCGGAGCTTACAATTGCTTTTCAAACAGCACCTGTGTGAGAAATTTGTAGAAATCTTTTTTCCCTTTAAGTCTTTGATAGTTTGGTTGTGTTTTATAAGAGATAGTTTGGCCTCTTTCACATTCTGAATTAAAAGTACCTTAAAACATAAGCAGATTGTTTGCTTATATGACATTTTTTAAGACATTTGATCAGCTATAGATCTTGCAGAAGTAGCAACAGTACTTCTTGTGGTATTTAAAGGATAACTATCAAAGGCATGTATTTGAAACAGCATCCAAATTCTTTTCCACAACTGATGATAAAGTCTATCCAACACCAGAAGTTTCTTCTGATTTTTGTTTTGGGATATTCTGAGTGGTAATATGATTGAGTTTCATGTACTTACCTAATTCCCAAGTTATTTTAAGAGACATCATATGAAGCAACATCATTTCTGAGTGAAAGCTTCACACTGATTCCTAACATTCATGTTACTATGAACACATGAAATACAAGCAAAGCTATCAAAATAGTGAAGTACAAATACTTTGTTTTCTTCAGTTGTACAGGAAAAGTTACCTTGGATACATGGATGTCTCAAAGGAAATAGAGAAAGGTTTTATTTATCAGCCCTAGACTTTTACCTGTGTCAAATGAAGACTTATTACTACTTCCCAGACACTATTTTTAGTCTTAGCAAATCCAGTTGTCATTTTTTCTAAATGGTACAACTAAACCATAACTGATGTCTTGTATATTTAGCCACTTACCTAACGAACTTAACATAGAAATATCAAGAGATACATCTGAATATGGCTTCATGGAGAGAAAGTCCAAGTCAGAAGTGTTACTGTCTCCAGCAGATTCTCCAACCTATTAAAATACAAGAAATAGAAAGACTGGCAAAAGTGGCAAGCTGTCATAGTAACTTTCCAATCTTTAAGGCACAAATTAATTATCTCAGAAGTGCGTATCTCAACACCTGAGGCTGGAGCATCCATAACCATCTTGGCTAACCTGAAATTCAGAGACAGCTCAAAAAGGTTCCTGGACAGACCAGTCACATGAATGGCCAGGGATGTCCACAGTAGTCCAAGTCTTTTATCTCATGATCCAGGACTGCTGAAACTCAGTTACACATTCAAGTTGTCCATGTCTCATGGTAGAACCCTGGCAGCTGGCAGTATTACCAGTGTCCCTCATCTCCTCCATATGTGAACACGAAATTTTTAGGACAGTGGGCCTCCCTCTTCACAGTATCAGCTGGAGCTGGCCTCTCTAGTATTTCTTCTATCCATTTGAATAATGAAATACAGCCTGCACTGCACAATTTCCTTTCCTTCCACACCATTGCAATATTGCCAATGTAACGGCACAAAGGAAGAAATCAGAGTCACTAAGCTTCAAAACAGAGAACTCTCTGAGGGTGCCTGTTCCAGCAGGAGAAATGAGACACTCAGGTAAACACACAACCAGGTATTATCTTTTAGAAATATGAAAATGAAACCTAGCACTTTCATGAAATAACTTAACCAAGTCACCTTCTAGAGAAGTCCACACCTTTCCACAAAAAATAAGTAATACGTATAAAACTATGAATTTTTTTAGTTGTTATAATGTGATCCATACAATTTTTATGTTTGTCAATTGCCATGGAACACAGTGCATATCTTCTGTTGTCACAAATAATTTGCAAGATAAAACCTGTACTACTTAAGGAAAGATTTGATTAGTAGCTGTAAAGGCATAAGATATGCATTATTTACCCATAACTTTCTAATAGACATTTACAATGGATGTGGTAAAACTAATTATATTAATGGATTTTTTTCCAATTTTACAGCAGGCTGAACCTCAGATATCAATCAGCAGATCAAGTATCTTTTTTGGATTCCTATGTGACCTTGCTGCCTCTGAGACTTAGTTACACATGCTGAAATAAGCTGGAGGATACAGAACAATAAAGCCACAAACAAAAACAGACTGAATATCAAGAGAACTCATTTTCAGTACTGAAACCTCATTCTAGATACTGTAATTTTAATATTTTACCTCAGACGGTGCACTGAAACAAAATAATGTCTTAATACTACTTTTTTGTTTGTTTTATGTTTTTTTCCCTGTTGTTTCCCTTCCCTACCCCCAACCATTTTACCATAATCTGTTTGGAAGAATCCAGACAGGTATTACGCAACTTGTGTTCTTCTTTTATAAGAACTGGCAGAACCTAAAGAACAAAGAAATACTTTACATCTTAGCATATCTTATATTTACTAATAATATTCCCTGAGAATGTTTGTGTATTCATTTTCCACAATGAGGTCCTGGGACACCACAGAACACTGTCACATTTTGTGATGTTTGAGTAGAACCTTCACCAAAAAAATGAAGACCAGCTCTTCTCCGGGGCAACCACATACAGTCATGCCAAAAATTTGTAACTGACCAGGACAGCCTCTCTAGGAATAACCTAAATCCTCTTCTTTCTCATATACTCCACTTACCAAACTTTTCTGTATTACCATACAGAACAGAGGCACATTAAATAAAATGAAGAATTTGAATGTTGGAAGCTCAGAGAACATCACTTTCTCTACTTTAAATGCCAAAACACTTTTTCCAGTTAAAAACCCCAAACTGAGTCTCAGCATAACTTACTTTAACTTCATCCAGTGGTTTTACTGGGATGTTTCGCCTCTGGAAAGAAAGAATACCAATAATTATTTATATTCAACACATGAGAAAGACATCTTTCTTTCAAGTATATTCAAACTTGACACACAAAAGGAGGCTAGAGACAGCTAACTTTTTCACATATCTGTAATGCAATTACAATGTAACAGTTGCTGTTCTTAAATATTTTAGTATTAAGCATTTTAACTAATCTTTGAGTCCCCTTATACTCTTTCTTCTGCTCACAAACTTTATATTCAAATGCAGTATCTTTGTCAGTATTTCAGTAACTTCTGATCACAAATCATTCAATGTTGTACTTTCAGAGATACTAACTCTTACTCAAATGCAGCAGCACAAAATGCTGAAGCATAAAACACCATGGCATACGATCAGTGAAACACATTTAATTGTGTAAAATCAGCATATATCCGCATATGTCACAACTGAACAGCATTTTCAAGTGTAAATAGCCATGACCACTTGAAAGGTCTTCAGAATTTCTCACCTGGAATGATATTCATAGAAAAACGTGGTAAAAGGCAAAGGCACATTTTATTTTAAAGCTAAGTTGACCATGTTGCATACACACATTCCTATATGTAGGAGAGTATTCAAAATATTGGTTTTTAACTTCTTGAACTAATCCTTTACATTTCTTCCTGTTATATGTGCAATCTTTTTCCCGTAGGGAAAAAACATCCAGAAATTCTAAAGGATTGTCAGTGTTCTTCATTCTGTTGTCTTCTTATTTCCAAACACCACCCACCCTATTCTACTTCTAAGTCGGCAAAGATTTAGCATAATCTCATTTCCACCATGTCAGGAAGTCTAACTATTTTCCATCTTCCCACCCTGCCTCCCTTTCTTTATTCTTCAATCTTTCAGAATGTTGGCATTTTAAATAGCAGACAATTATTTCAAACTATGAGTGGTTTTCCAAGTGAAGATAACATGAAATTTATCTTCAGAAATTTTGCAATTTCTTTTAGCTTATTTTGTCTTGGGAATGCAAACAGTCTCACTAGAATTATACGTATTTCTGAGAAAACTCTTTTCTCCAATCTTAGTACGAATCTCATCAGGAAAGTGCTTTTGCAAATAAGTTAAAAGCTTTTCCTCTACTACATGAACGTAAAAGTTAGCACTGAGGGGTGTAACAGACACTTGCTACAGTGATAATTAACCTGTTCTTTAATTTTACTTCCATGTTCCAAATAATTAATCCTTCCACGAGAAATGTATTTTGCTTTTCAATTAAGAAAAAACC
>WEIT01009290.1:1501-17497 GCA_013389985.1 Dryoscopus gambensis
CCCTAGCCCATGAAATACGGAGATAATTCAGTTTTGGTGGGGTTTCTAGAGTTAAAATCTGTCCTTCTTTTTAGATTAGCAAAGTATTTGCTCTAGAGGAAGAACATTAAAGTTCCATTTCGCTCAGTCACTCATCATAATTCTCCCCCTTCACATCCCCCCAGCCGTAAGTGAAATCCAGTGTTCCTCTCTTCTCAGCTATGTCAGCTATTTGGTGCTGTCCCTCTGTTTCAAACTTTCCTGCCGCAGTAGAATTATGTCTCAAACACCAATGCTTTGCTGGCTGGTCAGTTTAAATCTGTATAGTCAACTGCTGGCAAATGTATGGCTGGTTTCCACTTCTTTGGGATGTCTTACCAAGATTTTAGACGGTTCTGTACTGTTACAAGAGAAATAGTTGGAGAAAAATATTATATTTTAAGGAAGAATTTATTTTGAGGCCTAATCAGTAATGGAGCTCTTTTCTTTCATAGGATGTTTTTCTTCTGGGTTCAGCTTTCTCCAGCTATAGAGGCATAGTAAGGGTCAATACTCCAGGTGGTTCAATATGATGCAAATAGAAAACAATGACACAAAAATACTTCTCTGTCTTTTGTTAAACTGTTTATACTGATTTTGATTTTTTTGGCCATTTTCACTGATATACTCATGTCTGCCTATCTGTCTTTAGTAACAGATTGGTAGTGCACAGTGTTTGTTAGGCTAAGGGTTATAGGCTGGACTCCTAACCACACTCCTGGTGTGAAAAAGTGTTACGAAATAAAACCAATTTTTGGTGATCCAGGTATTACTAAAATAAAATTTAATATTGTTTTGCCTCTAATGAGGGGACAGCATGCTTTAAAGCAGAATATATATGCAACTACAATTATTTCTTTTTAAATTTACAGTAAAAGAAAAACATATAGCATTTGAAAGTAAAGAAAAGGAGAAAGAAAAAACTCCTCCTGAAGGACCTAAAAGTGATGATAGCAAGAGCAGTGATAAAGAAGAAGAGTTTAAAAAGGTATTTTGTGAAAATAAGGAAATTATTTTTTAGACTGATTGGATTAGTAAACAGGATCTTGAGTTTTGGTAGCTGCATATTGATGTTGCAGAAAGACATCATATGGACAGTATCAAATGGAATGTACAAATGATGAAATAGCTTACATAAAAACTGAATTTAAGATGGATTTTAGCTTTCACAAGTATACCGCATGTTATTCCAATTATCATCTTTATTAAACAAATTCTTGACACTAGTGGTAAGTGTAAAAATTGGAGAGAATAATGTGCATAAGCCATAACACAGGCTTTCCTTCTTGGGTAGGCAGGAACTTTCATCCTTTCTATTGTTCTCTTCCAACTTTACCAAGAAAGATTATCTTTGTACTTTTTCCATGAAGAATGTAATCTCTTCATACTCAGCAGAGAAGGAAAATAAAGAACGAAGGCTCTCAAACTTGGAAGCACAAATGCAATAATGCTACAAGGCTGCCTTGTTTTTTGTAATAGTGATCATTTCATGTTGCCGTATTTTCATATTCTTAATCCAGTTGGATTCTATTGTATTTATCTCATTCAAAATGGGTACATATGCACCAATATTCTTGAATAATTCATGTTTTGGTTTTGTGGTTTGTTTTTGTTCTTTTTTTAATGTGGAGAGCTTTTCTGAAGGAGCGTGAGATTTCAAACAGATTTCAGTATTCTGTATCTGAATAAGACAAGTTGTTTCCATGTAGCTTTTCCATCTTTCCCATGTGGCTTTTACTTGTTTACTTACTTACAATCCCCCAACTTCTCACTTTGTATTTCTCATGTAGCTTACAGCATAAATTCCATCAGACAAAATCTGTTAGGTTTGACTTAAAACGTTTTTGCAGTAATTTTCAGGTTCCTATGTGAATATGATGCTAAATAACATATGGTTTATTTATTACAGAATTGTAAAGACTTAAATGCCTATTTCAGTCGCCGGTTGCTAATCAGCCTCCAGAAAGCAACCCGTCTGTCTTTAGATCGTATTAAAAGAAGAATGAGTGTTTCAGTGTAAGTTGCAAATGAAAGATTCCTTCAATAATACGCACTCTTAATGAATTCTTCATGATAATGGCAAGATCCATACAAAATCAGTCTCCTATATTCAGTATGATTTTTATAGATTCTTCTCTGCTCGAACAGGCATACACTTCAGAGACAGAATTGTTTCAGTATAATATATTGTGTTTTGAAAAGCCTACCTAGAATTCTATTAAGAGAATTTATTTTAAGAAAGTGAGGTTTATGATATTTTGTCATTAATGTGTGTTAAAGTCTGAATTACTTTTTTCTTTTTCTAAGAACATTTTTCATAAAAAATGTATTGAAATTCTTATAAAGGTCAATAGGAATATTTTTGGTTGTTTCCTTCATTTTTGTCTACTGTATAATATTGTTGAATCTTTCCTTATTTGGTCACTATGTCATACCACAGCATTTAAAATTTCACTTTGCTCCTTGTTTTTAGGTTTTATTATTAGTTTTGAGTACACTGACATCATGTATTTATCATTTTGCACTACCTTGTCATCTTTGAAACTTTCTTTACATTCTGTTGAATACTTATCTAAATGTAATGGGGCAACTTTTGCTCTTGATAGGTTGTTGCATGAAATGGTAAGTGAGACCTTCTTATGCCCTATTCAAAGCACTGGCAGAGTTCCATCATTCTGAACCTGAGAGATTAAAATCCAGAATCAGAAAATGGAACTGTGGATGAAAAATTCTGAAAACAATGGCTGGATCCAAGCTAACTTTGTCAGAATGGTGGAGCCCTAGCTATTTTCTTTACCTTTTAAACAAGAAACTTCTGTAAGTTTTGGAAATAGTACATAATTTAATGTGAAAATTTTCCATGTGGGCTTGGTCAGAAAATGTAGCTCAAAATTATATTTCTCAGATCATCCGAGGAGGTTTTGTGGTGAAGTGTTTGTGATATGTGTCAAAATCATTTTTCAGCAAATCTGAGGACATCATTCCTTTTCTAAAAGCAGAAGTACACCTAGATATTCCCAATCTGGTAAGTTTTATGTTGTATAGGTAAGGTAAAATACACTGGTTTTTAGTAATCTCTTTGTTTCCCCAAGTGCAGGGTGTGGGCACACTTCCATTGAACCAGCATCTGTTCCAAAGAAGAGCAGTTGCTCATGTCTTTCAGTGAGCTGAGAGCCCTGAGGAAATGTGCTCACAGACCCAGTGTTCTGGCCGCTGTCTCAGTGGTACTCACAGAATCTGGCCTTTTAACCTTGTGTGATTTAGCAATTATATTGCAACCTGTTCATCTGTGTTCTTTGCAGAATGATTACTCTTCTCCTCATATGTAGTAGTTGCATTACTGGAATAGGTTCTTCATGTTGCTTTATTATTGTTATTATTATTATTATTATTATTATTATTGTTTATTTTAACTCTTACTTGTGTAATCTAAATCCTTTTGCTCACTTTCAATAATGGACATTATCTTTGCTCAGTTTGGCTTTAGTCACCCAAATGGGAAGTTAGATGACCAGAATGAGAAACACTGAACAAAAACAGAAGCTTCAAAACCAAAAAAAGGAACTGTGGCTTTCTGTGTGCAGGGAAAAAGGGCAACTCAATTGCAAAGAACTAAAGCATGAATTTATTTTCCCTTTGTAGAGTAAGATAACTATGTGTCAGCAATATGTGTTTTTTAGTTTATGACAGAAGGTAACAATATTTCTCAAATGTCTTATAAAGATTAATGGTTTTATATTGAAATTACAATGAAAGAAAGGTTCTGTTCTAGGGTGGTATTCCTTTGACATTGAACTGGTGTTCATATTGGCATTCTGTTATACATTCACACTGCGTGTGTGTGTGTGTGTGTACACATGATATGTAAGTTCTGTCAAAAGTGTAGAATCTTTGCTTTGTTGGTATTTGTAGAAGCATAATGCTCCAAACTCTACCCACTGCAAAGGAAGTACATCTTTCTTTCCAGTCCTCAAATGCTTGGCTGATCCAGGGCAGTAATCAAGTAATTCTGGGTAAAATGCCACTTTGCTAATGCTAATAAGATTTTGCAAGAGCCTTGCTTTTATGTATACAGCTGCTCAATCTGTGAAAGTGATTTATAGGTCATCAGAGTCACTTTAAAGCAGTTTATGTCCCAGTCCTGAACACTCTTGTGGATGATTCTATAATTTTAAAATGGTGACTTGAACATGAAAGCTGTAAGATATTGTTCCAAGACAATATTTGAAGATTGAGCATATCACAAGAGTGATCATTCTTCTGAATTTTAACACGAAATTATTTTTTTCTTTTCTTTCCTGAATTGCTCACACATAACTTCTTTCTCCTGTTCAGTATTTTGGAGAAATTCATGTGTGTCTTTACTCCATTGTATCCTGTATAGAACTATTTTCAACAAGGACAGGACAAAGTCACCATTAGCATTATTGTTGACAAAACAGTTCAAAAAGTTCTGGGTTGAGGACATTATGGCTGTTTATGTGCTACTAAATAAAACTGGCTAGAGTCTGTTCTTTGACCCCCAAAGTGAGCTAACATGACATGGTGTGTACCCACAACAGTAAATGCTTTTCTCCCTGAAACCAGAATTTTGCATTCAAACTGTGTGCTAGGAGCGGCCCCTGTCATGTTTTATTCATCAAACTGTGCCTGATGTTTTTCTTGGAATGTGCTTTTCTGCAGCATCCCAAACTATACTATGGGACCATACTAGCATTTATACAGTGTGGCTGATGGCTACCAGAGCCTGTGTTCTGTCCCTATTCAGTTTGCTAGTTGTTCAGATCAGGAATAATTCTTGTCCTTCCCGTTCTCTTTATCACGTACTCTGGTAACTAAATACAAGTTTTCCTCGTCTGACTTGGGTATTGATTGTTCTCAGAATTATGTCACAAAATCCTTGCCAAATATACCAATGGAAAACCAGGCCTACTGCCTGGAGTTCCATTAATTTACTAAACACTGTGCTCTAGCAAAAGTTTTCAAGGTAATACGACCTTCGTGAGACAAGAAACACAGCATTTATTCAGCTTGGACCTTGCACATTTTGATCCAGCTGATTTTTGTTTGCATGAAATCACACTGTAAATATATTTATATGTTGTGAATGAGTGTTTTAGGTCACTCAAAGAATCACCAGCAAAGGTATCAGCAAAAGCAGGTTTAATATAAAAGTGAAAGCATGACAAAGTTCATTGGCGAGGTTCACTCTACTACTTACTAGATGGTTAAAGCATATAGAGAAAAATTAGAATAAAATCTAAAACAAATCAATCTAAATTTTAAATGAACCTAAAATGATCTGCTTGGAGGATGGGCACAAGAAAAGGGTAAGGATGGGAAAAGGGTAAGGTTTAGAAAGGAATATCCTCCTCTTGTGTAACAAGGTTCAGAGTGGACCCATTTGCCAAACTTAACTCCAGACTTGGCCAACAGTCCAGGCCTAAATGTCTAACAGCACTTAAACTTAACAGCACTGATTTAAACAATCAAACAAAACCCTAAATTCTGTAGAATTTACTATAAGCACGACAGTAACTCATGGGTCTGGCTTACATATGAATCTAATGTCCCTAAGCATCTAAGATGGCCACACAGTACATTTGCTATAGCATGTTCACACACATGCACACAGACCTAAAGGAGTGTGTACAAGGTATACACCTGCAAAAAATTCCCTGGAGTTCAGTGAAGTGCTCATGTCAGATGCCTTTGCGTCTTCTCAACGGGCAAAGGGCAGAGCCTTGAGGAGCAGGAGTATCAGCTCAGGATCTGTCATCAGTGTTTGGCAGTGATCCTCCCAGTACAGCAAAGCTGAGAGCTCTCTGGCTCTGAGAGCCCCACTCAGAGGGGCGTTGCAGGTCACAGCCAGCTGCAGTCCAGGAGGGCTCAAGGGGTCCCATGTATGACTGCTGTTTATAGGGTTGCAAGGGAGTTGGCTTTAGTCATAGCAGGTTTCCATCTTGGCCACACTTTGGGTTGGTAACTTTCTTTGAAAGTTCAAATAACAAGAATATTGTTCCACTTGAGTTGTTATTCAGGCAAGAAAAGTAAACTTCCAAGGCTGTTTTTATAAAAGACAGGCTCTCTTTAGCTCACAATCTAAGCTCCTGGGAGCAGATGGTGTTTCTGATAAGCTCAAGAAGAGCTGAGCACAGGTGCTGTTTATCAAGGCCAAGGTCTAATGAACATTTCTGAGATCATAGGGAGGCCCGAGAAGGGTGGGAGGTGGTGGTTGTACCATAGCATGCAATTTCTAATGCTTTGTTATTCTGGAGTGTAAAAGACAAGGCTTGAAATATATTCCCACACATTATGTAAAAGTCATTATAAAAATCATGCTTAAAATGTTGTAGGAATTTTTCAAATAGTTGTAAAAAAGCCAATAAACCTATCTGCTTATATACTTGATTGCCATTTCAACCCACAATATGACTGCATAATTAGATTGTAGGTCACTACAGTAGGTTTCATCTCTTTAGAAGCAATTCTGAGCCGGACAACCTGCTAAAGTTGTATTTTCCAGCTTCTCTTCTGGGGTAAGCTCTGCAGTTCACTAAGAGTGGACTAAAACTGAGGTTTTAATGACAATCAGGTGCATTTATTTCAACAATATTTCAACTGTTTTAAATAGGTAATTGTTCCCAGTTTAGATGAGATACAGCAAGCCATCAATCGCATGATTCATTTAACACTGGAAGTAAATCGTGGAGTTGCTCAGTGGGGACAGAGGCATTTGCAAAAATCTATTTTAAAAACAGAACCAGGCACACAGCAAGCATCTGCAGGCTTGGGATCGCAACGAAAAAAAGCCAAAAAAGGGGAAAGTAAGTGGTTTGTTTAGTTTTTTTTTTTTACTCTTTACTTTACTTTTTGATTTAATAACTATGCCATATATAAATATTTGTGAATGAGCTCACTTTTCATCAGAGAAGCCTACTGTGGATTGTTTTACATTAATTTTTTGGGTTTATTTTGAATTTAATTAGCTCTATTTTTCAGAAATAACTTTTCAGGCTTACATAAGTATTACAACTCTGAAAAACAATAAGCAAAAAAACTTTGAAAAATTGCTAGATTCTGAATCTTTTACTTAATTTAAGGGAAAGTAAGCTTTCCAATCAATCTTACCTATTTACTGTGGAATGTAGCCATAATGATATAGCTAAAACCATAAACCATGATTTTATACTAAATCTCATTGAAATATTGTGATACAAGAGCCAGATTTCAGGAAAAATTTTAATTGCTGGATGTATTCCTAGACTGGATTATAAAACACTTTAAATGTTTTTTCATGTGAATAGTCAGACTGAAGACAGACCTACACCCATTTTAGTCAAATACTTTATTCCTTAATATTGTTTCCAAGCATCTCTCCATACACTTTGCAAGCAACCATAAAAGCTTGAATATCTTTTTACCACTGGGTTTTCTTAGCTGTTTGGCTGACCCAGTGATATGCAATCCAGTTGTATCTTTGTTATTATTCCTTTGGAAAGTCTGTAACATCTTGGGAAGTCTTTCTTTTTGACAGTCCACAGCTGGCACTTTATTCTTCTACTGACATGTCTTGTATGATTCTAACCTCTTTTAGTGGGCATCAAGTCGGGTGGCAGGAGCCAATCCTCATCAGACAGTCATAGTCTTTTCCTCTGCTGCATCAGCAAGTGACCATTTTCATCACCTTTCACTAGATATCAGCAACCCCTGAGGGCATATGTTAATGTTTGGGCAATGAGATTATATAGTACACCAGTAAGGATGGATCCATCTGAGACTGTTTCCAGTGAGCAGACCCCAGAAAATGTTTTCAGAGTAAAAGAGAACTTGGAGTTGCCTTAAATCCCCCTCATTAAACAGTGTATGTAGTGAGAAGGGTGGATTTTTCTTCTTCATTCACTGAAATCTGCTTCAAAATGCTCAGACATTTATGGCAGAAGTAGCTCATCAGATCTCAAGAATATCAGTTTCTATATTGATCCTGATTGTCTCAACAATTAATCAGAGTTCAAGAAGATTACACTGCTTTAAGCAGTATACACAATTAAAAAACTTTAATTATAAGAATTTAAAAAATTATGAACTAAAGTGGAACATTTAAGCGGCTTTTGATGTTCTGCTTACAGTTAAATTAAAATGGAGAAAATGAAATTTGTGAATGAAGAACGCTACTCTCTTTCCATTTGAAAACCTTCATTTTAAACTAAGTCTCCTCTAGCTGTATAGTACCTGGCATGAGCTAGCAGCTGGTACTTCACATTAAGCAGTCAAACAGATGTTTGAAGAAGGATATTCAGCCTTACTGAAGAGCATCATTGCTCAACTTGATATGCATAGGTTTAGAAGAGAATTCTAATCAGACTGTCAACAGTTCATTGTTTTATATATCATTTTATTTTACAGAAGGAACTGATGATACTGTTGTCAGAAAGCTAAAGAATTTTTATGCAAGTGTTGCAGAAAATGAAGCTATTACTAAAATAATTGTGCTTCTCTCTTCTGCTGGGAATTCTCTAAAAGAAGCAGCTAGTGAAGTTCTGCAGGAGTTTGATAAATATAAGGAGCTGTGGACAGAAGATAAAGATACCAAGTTTCAGGTCAGTTTAACAATGATAACCCGCAGGACTGTTCTTCATTAATCCTCTCTTTTGAAATCAGAAAACATTGGGAAAAATCAAGGGGGGAAAAAAGATGTAGAAAGCACATTTACAGCTGAAATGCTTGTTTTATATTTTCATAGGAATGGTACTATATCTCCCAAGGAGAAGTAATAGCATTTTACTTGTGTAAAGTAAATTTTTTGTGTTGTGGTTTGCCTTTGCCTGCTTCTGTGCCATTCTAGATACTAAAAACTTGGTAATGGCTTTTTTTTGTTTATGTACCTCTGGATTTTAGGCCACAAGAAAGCAGCCCAGTTTGATATGAGGTATGTCTCTATGCAAACACAGGTAGCACAGGGAATCAACAAGAGGAGTTAGAGACGTGCACACACCTGCAAGGCTACTGGTATCACAGAGATATGGCGGGATGACTCCACGAGTGGAGTGTTGGAATGGAGGGACACAGATGCTTTAGGAAGGCCAGGCAGGGAAGACCAGTTCAAGATTAAAAGGAGAGCTGGGACAGGTGACTTTAGAGTGGGAGTCTGCTACAGGCTGCCTCACCAGGAATTCCAAGCAGATGAGACCTTCCATAGACAGCCAGGAGCAGCCTCACAGTCACAAACCCTGATCCTCCTGAGGGACTACAACCACTCTGGTGTCTGCTGGAGAGACAGCACAGCAGGGCATAAGCAATCCAGGAGGCTCCTGGAAGGTGTTGATGGTACTTCTTTCTCCAAGTAATTGAAGAGCCAATGAGAAGAGGTGCCATCCTGTACCTTGTTCTCACCAGCAAGGAGGATCTGGTGGGGAATGTGAAGCTCAAGGGCACTGACCATGGCTGCAGTGACCATGAAATGGTGGAATTCAAGATCAGTTTATGTGGGCTAAAACCCCACCAATTCATATGTAGGGCTGAAAATTTCCTGTTAGTCTAATTAAAAATTTTAAGTCTAATCAAATTAATGTTGTTAGTTTGATCTAGTTACTACTGAGGAATAGGATACTGCTACAGTGAAAGCTTCAATAAGGCAGTTAAGTTTTATAAACACGTGCTTTAATTTCTACATTCTTCCTTTTCCACTTCCATGTTAACCCTTCCACTGCCTGTCTGGGTACTTTCGGACAGAAGAGTAGAAGTGGGAATAAGCTTTCAGCACTTATTACTTGCCAATGCATTGTAAGCATAATCAATACAGGTCTTAAGTAAAATTTCTGAAATGCAGCTTTTCAGAATGACAAAACTTTTCTACCCTTTAGTTCTGCTCAGGGAGCTACTTAGAAAATGTATTTTATTGTGATTGCTTCATACATAATTTGGCTTATGAGGTAGTCTTTCTGTAAGTGTGGGCATGTATTTGATCACTGTTTCACCACCCATTTTCACAGAACAAGTAGGTCCTTAATATGTCTTGGTTATCTGTTTCTCTGTTAAATTTGGTTGGAATTTCCCAACAAGGTTGAGTGCTAGCAACAGAGAAATTTATAAACATCCATTTTACTCTGCTAGCAAGGCTACAGAAGGCTAAAAACAGGTATAATATTGGTATACATTTTCAGTAATTACTGCATAACAGTTACAACATGTTTTAACAAAATTATGGAGAAGGACATTTGTTGATTGACATTTTAAACTACACACAGGAATTTTTTGCTACTGGTCCCTCCCTGTCTGAAATTAGAGAAGAAATACTTCACTATGATACATTTGAGCAAGAGATGAAAAATTTAAAACCCATTATTCTACTTGGTCCAATTGAATTGCATACAGGTATGAGATTTTCTTATCTTAGTATGTACAGTAAGGTAATGAGTAAAACAGTCACAGAATCACAGAATATGCTGAGTTGAAAGGGACCCACAAGTATCATGGAGTCCAACTCCTGGCCATGCACAGGACAGCCCCAAGAGTGGCACCATGTGCCTGAGGGTATTTTCCAAACACTCCCTGAACTCTGTCAGGCTGGTGCTGTGACCACTTTCCTGGGGAGCCTGTTCCAGTGCCCAAACACCCTCTGAGTGAAGAACCTTTTACTAATATCCAACCTAACCCTCCTCCGACACAACTTCAGGCCATTCCTCCGTGTCCTGTCACTAGTTACTACAAAGAAGAGATCAGTGCGTGCCCCTGCTCTTCCCCTCATGAGAAAGTTGTAACTGCAATGAGGTCTCCTCTCAGTCTGCTCTTCTCCAGGCTGAACAGACCAAGTGACCTCAGCCGCTCCTTATATGGCTTCTCCTCAAGGCCCTTCACCATCTTCATTGCCCTCCTCTGAATTCTCTCTAATAGTTTAATATCTTTCTTATTTTGTAGTGACCTAAGCTGCACAGAATATTCAGTGAGGCCTGCCCAGTGCAGAGCAGAGTAGGACAATCCCCTCCCTTGCCTGACTGGTGATGCTGTGCCTGATGGTCCCAGGACATGGCTGGGAGCATGTCCTGCTGCTCCCAGCAGCTCCTGGCTGCCAGGGCACTGGTAACTTGTGTTCAGCTTGCCGTGAGCAAGGTCCCTCTCTGTGCCACTGCTTTCCAGCCTCTCCGTCCCCAGTCTGTCCGTACATCCAGGGCTGCCCCATTCCAGGTGCAGAATCCAGCACTTTCCCTTGTTGAACTTCATACGGTCAGTGATTGCCCAGCCCTCTGATTTGTCAGGGTCTCTCTGCAGGGCCTTTCTGACTTTGAGGGAGTTAACAGCTCCACCTAGTCTGTGAACTTGCTCAGTATCCCTTCCAGCTCTATGTCCAAGTCATTTATGAAGATGTTGAAGAGCACAGGGTTTAAAATGGAGCCCTGTGGAACCCCACTAGTGACAGGTTGCCAGTCTGATGTCACCTCATTCAGTGTAACCCTTCATACCCAACCCGTGAGCCAGCTGCTCACCCATCACATGACACGTTTATCCAGCTGTGTGCTTTGTCCAGAAGGATACTATGAGAGACAGGTTAATTCTTGTAAATATGAATACATATATTGAAATATATCTAGATATATTTCAGTATGAATAGAAATCACTGAAGAGACCTCACTGCCTATCAGCCAGGGCTCACTCAGACCCTTCTAAGAAATCTGACTTGAAAAAATGCTCCATTCCCCTTGCCTTCTCCACTTGTAAATAGGGACAATAAGTTCTGTCACGACGGCAAAGTTATTATGCAGGCTTGCCAAAGAGTCAAGGAATGTGTATTGACGCTGATTTGATCATTCCTGGTACTCCTGTCTGGCACCAGGTCAGCCAATGATTATAAAGAGCATTGGAAGCATAAAGCACCTTCTTTGGTACTGGTGAAAGACTAGCACTTAACAACATTAATGTGTTTTTTGCTTTCAGTGTTTGTTTCAGGAGGAGGCTTGGCTACTTAGTCATTCTCATTTTTAGTATCTCTAGCTCTCAGAACATGATGTTCTGAATTAAGCTATGGCATTTGTGCCAGAGCTGATTGTGCTAAGGATTCCATTGGCACTTATCCTTTCACTTGCAAGGCTAACACATCTTCTCTGGACCAACTCTCTGGTTGGTATCTAGCGAAAAGTAGAGAATGTTTCCCTTTGCAAATATCAGTGTGGCTGCATTTCTAATGAGCAACCCTCTTCTTCTGACAGATTTGTTTGATTAGATTAAGAAATAATCTGTAAAATTTGTCTTCCTTGCACATCAGAGAAGCAGAAGCTGTCTGCTTTGAAGACTAGAGTTCATTGTGGGATCTGGTGGTGTGTTAAACCTATTTCTTTCCGTGTACAAGCAAAAATGTCAAACTGCTGACTGCACATCCTCATCCAGTTCCTGGATGCAGTTTCTTCTTAATGAGGCCACTCTGGAAAACTCTATCTATTACTATGTGACCAAGAGTAGTAAGAAAGAGTGTATCTAAAAGAATATGGATTTTGTTGATGGTCACAGTACTCCCTCACCTGTGACCACGGCATCAAACGGACCCAAGTCCTTTAGGTTACAGAACAAAGATATTAAATGTCTTTTATGATCTGGGACAGCAGGTAGTTTCTTAGACTCATTTTAGGTTTGGGAATTGATTTATTTTGATTTACAGATTCCAACTTCTGGCAGGGTGTGGCAGTTTTCTTGAATTACCCCTGGGCTTCAGGAATCATCTCTTTAATGTTAATAGCCACATTATTAAAGGAGAATCTGTATCTGCTGTAAAATTTGTTTTGTGAGGAAAAATATTAGATGCTGTTAGTATCTCTTGCTTTCTTTTACCGGAGTACAAAATGCTGCTTAATAAAATCCTAATTTATTCTGAAAATAAATTAGAATTCTTGACTTTTCTGTCTCTTTGGTGTTGGTTTGTGTTTATATATTAACTGCATATAACATGGTGTGTCACCTTACGGTTTCAGCTGTGAACTATTCCAAGTCCTAATATTGAAATCTCAAGATGCCATTTCCTCAGTGGGTGTAAATCATTTAAATATCACCGATCTTTATGCATTTGGTTAATATATATCAAAGCTATTCTCTGAAAATCCACATTAATAAGTAGAAATTTTGTTCTTTATTCGTCCTCTCTATGTGCTCCACTAGGTAAGCTTACCAATGTGTTTTACAGATACCATAACATACAATAAAACAACAGAGAGATATTTAATCATAGTTGAAATGATTTTGAAACTTTTAAAATGCTATAATCGAACTGCTTGTCTGCTGTTTTCTAATTGCTGTTAAAGAACCATACGTGATGATGCGGGCTTTTTTAACAGAAAAAAATTAAGATATGGATTGAATAATTTTTTTTATTTTATTGTTTTTTAAAACCAGGACCACTGAAAACAGCTTTAACAATTGAAGCAAATTCCTGGAAGATGGTCCTCTGTCATTATTTAAATGAGGAATATAAAAAGAAATTGCTAGACATTGTGTCATTTATAAACAACCACATAAAGAAGTTGTCTCGACCTCTGTCTGACTTAGATGATGTCAGATTAGCAATGGAAGCTTTAGCTACCATTCAAGAAAAGAGACTAGAAATAGACGTGTCTATGGGACCTATTGAAGTAAGATGACTTTTAATTTGGTATATTGAATAAATATCAGTATTGTTAACAATAATAATATATGTAGTAGGTGTCACAGGATAAGATAAACTTTGAACTCTAACAATGAGTTCCCTGTCTTGAAGGAACTAGGCTGAAGATGGGAAACAAAATATTATTTTTGGTTTTTTATATTATAAATTATGAATCAGATAATTTGATAGATTCTGTGTTAATACAAAACAGAAAAAAATATTCTTTCTCAAATTATAAGTACAATGCAGAAATAAGAAGATGAGAACACAAGAGAAGGGAGTACTATGCTTTTCATTAGCCTTAATCCTCTTACATTTTCTGTGTGTGTAAACAAACATCATGATCATCTAACCCCTTGAAATATAGCCTGAGAATATTCATGGAGCCACACATCATGGTATACTGTCAAAAACTAGCAACATTCTTTTAGGGTTTTTTTTCTATAAGAAGGAAGCTGAAAGAAGCTAAAACAAGCTCATTATGTTTTTTAAGTATTTGGTATTTACTATCACTCTCTGAAACAGCTTAATAGAACAAGTTAGTTTTATTTTTTCATCCACCTTTTGAAGAAGAAATTTTTTGCTGTATAGTAAGATTTTCTGTCTTGAAGACTGATCTATGAAACTAGAAAGGCATTTCAGTAATTGTTGTCAGTTTTGCTAGTTTTATGGTAAGAATGTGGGTTTTGTCTTAGCAATTTATGCAGTGTAAGAAAACATTCAGTCCTATAATCAAAACATGTAGAGGTAAACTATGGAAATACAGCTGCTATCTTAAGTGTGTACCAAGTATGTTAGAAAGTCTTAGTCTTACACCAAAAAACAAGAACCTGAACAATTTAAACATTTAAACTAATATTCACATCTACTAAATGTTATTAGTCTGTCTTCAGGATATGATAATCATACTCCTCTCTATTAAATAAAGCAAGCAAGAGGAACTGAGTTCAGGCCTGTCTACTTGCTAGGTTTTACATGTGCAGAAAATGATGCAAAGTTTGTAAATAAATAAAAGTTATTAAAAAAGATGAAGTATTAGTATTTTTGTTTATTATTATTATATTATTATTGTGCTTCTGCCACTTTGAGATGAATATGGAAGATAACGATCTTTCCCAAACTACTTCTATTCCACACATCTCGTGAACACTTACTTCCTTTCTGTATTAATGTAATGAGTTCTGTCAATGTCAGTAGGGCTAGTCATGTGAAAAAGTCACTCTTAGATCCTTTTTCTCCTTCTCCAGGGGATGAATAACCCTAGACATCAGTGCAGGCTGGGTAGAAATCAGCTTTGCAGTATAAGAACTGAGTTTCTCGGTGTACACCAAAGTGAATGTGAGCCAGAAAAGTCCCCTTGCAACAAGGGGGCTTAAGGGTCTCCTGGGCCTTTTACAAGTTGTGTTGCCAACAGTTTGAGGGACATGATTCCCTCTGCTCTGGGATATGAGATTTATCTGGAGTGCTGTGTCCAGTGCTGGGCTTTTCATTACGAGACAGACATGGACAGACTGGAGTGAGTCCAGCAAATGTTGAATACAATATGAAAATGAACTCATTTTTAAGTAATGCAATGTGTTTAGGAGGAGGATCATAGAGCAGGAGATAGGTAAACAAAATTTGGAGATGACAACAATCAATAAAAAAGGTTAATTCCATTACAGATACGTATGTGTTTGACAGTTTGGTAAACTTAGCAATAAAGATTTTATAGATGATATGGAAAAATATTTATAGATGTGTAACTTAGTGTGCACAGTTATTCAGAGTTAGGAAAAATTCATAAAAATCTGCATTCAGGTGGAATGTAGATAATTGGAATAAAATACCACTGAGATGATAAAATTTTATATTTTTTGATATTAAATCTGTGGTGTTTGTATATGTTTTCCTAGTATTTTATCCAAGACATCTTTGAATAAATAATTTTTGCTGTTGTTCCCTAGTTCTTAATTTCTCATCCTTATTTAAAAAAAAAAAGTTATGCCTAAAATACATGAAGAGATTTTCTTTGAAATTTTTTTTACAAATTTGATCTGTGTTCCCTCAAATGAACTTATAATATATTCCTAAGATTTTATTTTTTCATCCAGGAAGCCTACAGCATTTTAAATGCATTTAAAGTGGAAATTACAAAAGAGGAAACAGATGGTGTTGATTCGATGAGATATGCTTTCAATAAATTAAAAATCCAAGCTGTAAGTACATAAAATTATGTTATTTTCCATTTGTGGAAAACATGTTAGTTTCTTCAGATTATAAATGAGTGTGAGACCAATTGTGCATCCTCTCTGACTTCTCACTCTTGACATCAGTTGTGCACCAGTTTCTATATCTTCTGTTAGTATATT
>WEIT01009293.1:0-12637 GCA_013389985.1 Dryoscopus gambensis
GCATTTGTGCTTGGAATTGCCCTAATCCGATGTAGAACCTTGCACTTGGCCTTGTTGAAGTTCATGAGGCTGTCATGGGCCCAACTCTAAAGCTTATCCAGGTCCCTCTGGATGGCATCTCTTCCACCCAGTGTGTGACTGTATCATACAGCTTGGTGTTACCAGTGAGCTTGCTGAAGATGCCCTCAGTCCCACTGTCTATGTTGCTGACTAAGATGCTAAACAGCTTTTAAGAAATGTCTTGGGACACTGCTATAAAATCTTTCCTGGGCCTTGTGGTGCTGAAAGTTGATCCTGCTTAACTCTTTATCAATATTTAACATAATGTGATGCAAACAGCCAGAGAACTACTAAATATTCTATTTTTACATTTTTTTCACTGACAAATAAGCATGCAATAGGTCTTAAAGTAATATTACCAATTATTTACTCCATGTATTTCACTGAGATAAAAAGTTTGGCAGGCCATAATATAATCTATTCAGCCCAGAAAGCAAGGCTAGAATTAAGTAACCCTAGCAAGAAGACATTGGGAAACAGAAGCTTCTTCAGAAGCAAGTCCTCCAGTATTTCTTTGTAGCTGAATGAACTTTTGTTACATTTTCATGTCCTTTCTGAGTATACACTCTATGAATCAAAGGTCTGATAGCTAAACATAAGAATGCATAGCTTCATATTAAAAGGAACCATATTTTGAAACTATGAAATTGTGTAGGCATGAAGATTCATGTTTAGGTGGGACGTTAGGGACATGGTTTAGTGGTGGACTTAGATTATTGTTTAGACTTAATGATCTTAAAAGATCTTTTCAAACCGAAATGATTCTATGATTCTGTGTAGTCCTGAGTTCTTTGAAAAATCAAGTTGCAATCATTTCATACTGAACATCTGGAGATAACATTTTTGTTCAAAGTTAAAAATTTTAATTGTTCAAATTCATATAAAGGAAAATTTTCCTGAGGCTTTCTAGAGGCTTTGTCTTCCTACACCCTTGAGAGGAAGTCTCCCTACACCGTTCTTCCTTCATAGCAGTGGGTGTTACATTGATATTTTGGTATAACCTGGGGTTTATACTTCTATATTCCAATCATGAATTGAGTAAGATCCATGAAAGAGTGGATAAAAAAAGAAGCATTGAAACAAACTTCATTTAAAAGGAGCAGCAAGAGCACTACTGGTCCATGAGGGAGATGCACAGGGAGCTAATGGTGACAGGCAGGGCAGTGACCTGGGCACAGTTCTGCACGATCTTTGCAGTACCAGGTTGGTGACAGTGACAAGTTCTACCTACTGTCACAGAGAAGGTAAGGAAATGAGCCATGTCTTGGGGCCATCCATCAGACAGGTCCAGAGATTGAAAACAGTGTGACCTATAGCACTGATACAAGATCCATTTTGGAAGATCAGCTAGGGCAGCAGAAAGCAGGACTGGGCACAGTCCAGATTACTCTACAGCATATGCTTGCTATGTTAGGTGTGGAGGCCAGTGGGCCTGCTGGATGAGGAGCGAAGGGAGTCCTATGATGGGATAAGTCCTAGGTTCCTTTCCAGCTTATGGTGACTGAGATGGCTTTCCCCAGAATGCTCTGTTCTGTTCTGTTACACCCTCAGAGGTTCCTGATTGGTTCCCTTCCCCTGGGCCCCCGTTGCTCTTGCAGCACTTTTTGAAAACCTTGCACGAGTGCGGACGCGTTAAAGATCTCTCGTGTAGAACCCCATGTGAAGATTCTCTCTGCTCATTCATCGTCGGACTATTTGATTAGCTATCCGGTGTGAGAGCGTACGTGTGTGTGCAAGCGTGCTGGTTACACAGATTTCCTTAGAGACGCTCCTGGGAAGGTCGCAGCATTTTGCCACCCAAGCTCAGCGCAACAGTTAGGGTTTCCTATCCTTTCATTAAAGAAAAATAAAAGCCCCACAGAGATGGTCAGGGCCAGTAAGGTTTGGAAGGGCCCTTAGGTCCCTGACAACTGGTTCACACTTTTGAGTGCATATTATATTGTCTGACTTCTGACTCAAAAATTACTGTCATATCTGGCCACGTGAGAGAGTGGACTTATTGAAATATATCCATATTACTAAAGAGTTTTTTCAAAATTCATGAAGGCACTGGAATTGATATGAAGATGAATAGTGATGCGAATTATGATGTTTGCTAACTTCAGAATACAAAACCTGCAAATATTTATTTCCTGGCACTGATTTCTTAAGATGATATTTAAATGATGTCAAGTTTCTTTTTCTTCTTTTTCTTCTTTTCCTCTTTTTTTTTTACCATCTCATTTCTCTGCAGCCCTCTCTCCCTTCCCCCCTGCCTTGAGTCCTGTAGGCAATTAAGCTTTGAAACTGAAAAAAAACAAGGGAAAGGAAATTACAGCCTCTTGGAACCAGCTGTGATCTTCACATCATCTGAAAATACAAGATGAGAAATGTGTCCAAGAAGGAGGTATTTGATTTTGTAAAATCTCTGATTCTTGTTTTTAAAGAAACAACTAAAACTACTAAGCATTTCACACCTTTATTCTGTTTTATGTGTCCCTTTATATGGGGCTGAGGACTGTCAGATGAGAGGAAAAGAACTTCTTTAATCTTCAGTATAGGAAAGAAGATGCAGAGAGGGAGGGTGGTGGTTTGACCTTGACTGGTCTCCAGGTGCCTACTAACCCACTCTATCACTTCCCCTCCTCAACAGGATAGAGGAGAAAAATAAGATGAAATGTTTGTGGGTTAAGATAAGGATAGGGAGAGCACTTAGCAATTACTGTCATAGGCAAAACAAAATCGACTTGGGGAAATCAATTTCTTACCAGTCAAACAGAAATAAGAACAAATTTTAAAAACTGCATCTCACCCCAGCCTTCTTCATAGGCTCAACTTTCCTCTTGACTTTTCTACCTCCTCCCTCCAAGCAGCAGACAGGACAGATTGTTGCCATTGCAGTCAGTTCATCACATGTTTTGGCTGCTCCTTTCTTCTCATGTTCTTCCCCTGTTCCAGTATGGAGTCTCTCCCATGTGAAACAGTCCTTCATGGCTTTCTCCAACCTGCCCATGGGCTTCAGTTCTTTGGGAACTGTTCCAGTGAGTGTTCTTTCCATGGTGTGCAGTCCTTTGGGAACTGGCTGCTCCAGTGTGGGTCAGCCACAGGAAAAGTGGTCATATCAGGAGACCTGCCTAGCATGGACTCCTCTCCATGGGGCCACAGGTCCTGTCAGAAGCCAGCTCCCATGCAAGCTTTCCATGGGGCAACACCTTCCTTCAGGATACAACCTGCTTCAGCATCGAGTCCTTCATGGTCAGCAGGAGGGCAACCTGTGTTACCATGAGCTGTAAGGAAGTCTCTGCTCTGGTACCTGGACCAGTCCCTCCCCCTCCTCCTGCACTGACCTTGTGTCTTCAAGGTTGTTTCTCTCACATATTCTCTCTTTCTCTCTCAGCTCCTGCATAGGTATTTAACACTTTCTTAAATATGTTTTCACTGAGATACTACCAATGTCTCTAACTGGCTCAGTTCTGGCCAGCATAAGGTCCATCTTGTAGCCAGCTGGAACTGTCTCTGTCCAACATGGAGACAAGTTTTGGCATCTTCTCACAGAAGTCACCTCTGCAGTTTCTCACTAGGAAAAGCTTGCCACGTAAAAACAATAGTGATATTGTCCCAATAAAAATACTAGAGCTCGATGACTCATACTATTTCTGAAGAGCCTTTCATAACTCTAAATGCAATTGACGAATATTTCACTTTCTTAAAACTCCTGCTAACATCTATGGTTCCCTATATTCCTTATTCTTCTGAAGTATCTAGTTTGGCAGTGGAACTAATTTATAAACCTTGTTTCCCTGTTCTTTTTTTACAGTTTTTCCTGTTTCAAGCTTTTCTCATATAGAGCATCCTAAGTGGCAAAACAAATTCTGTTAGACAAAGAGGAATACCACTGACCACTATCTACACAGAGCCTAAATTGATTTAAAGAAAGAATGGAACTGTACTCTAGAAAGCATTTATACTTGTTTGAGTTAGTGATGGAGGAGACATATTGGGGTGTGCATGAACCATCTCACTTCAGCATCATCTGTAATAAAAGACTTTGACTGATGTTACGGATATGGATGAAATAAACAGGTGATGCTTCCTAGAAGAAAAGATCAAGATGTCAACAGAAAAAGAACAAGAGGCCAAATGTACCATACAGGAACATTAACAGAGCAGTAAAAATTCAAATCTTCATGTTTAAGCACATGATATTTGCAGAAACACTTCAGGAATAACACATCAGACTTCAATATTGGCTAGCCTATGGTCAGTACCCAGAATGGAAACACTAAAATGAAATCAGATTTTTCCAAGCTTTGCTCTTAAACATCAAGCAGTGCCTTCTGTTGCAAGACAGATCCCATTACTGTCTCATCTCAGAACAGGCACAGAAGGAAGTTACATCTTGCAGGGTAAGTGCATTCAGATTGTCTTTCTCTAGAAATGTGCTCTAGTTAGGTGGCTTCAAAGCAGTGGATCTCCTGATATTCACATTCCATACCCCACACAGACATGTACACTTACAGAAACATACTACCTTAAAATGAAAGGTTGCATATACCATCTCAAACTTACCAGCATGAAGACTGCTTTTGCTCATTCTTGTTCTGTAGGATTTCTGTAGCTGTGGCTATAATTTTGTAGACATATTTCAAGACTGATAAATTTAATTATATTTTTACCATTTTAAAATGCTTTTGACACTAAATGACATTCCTATAGAGTGTAAAAATACGTGAATGAATCTTCCCCTTCTCCCTGCGATTTATGATATATCATCTATCACCAATTGTTATTATTTGCCATGTGATTGGCATGCCAAATAGACCTAGTTTGCAAAAAAAATTTTTTTTCTGAAAGATATTAATTTTGAAGGAAGCATAAAGAATATCAGTCTGGAGACTCAAATTATTGAAAAAGCCATAAGCAACTGACAATTGAACATTTATTGCTAAATACCAAGAAGGTCTCATAGGCAGCATGTGATAAACATGAATCCTTCAGGATATACAAAACAAACCTGAGAAACAGATTGACAAGAGTGAGGTTGATAAAGAGTAAGCAATAAAACTGATACAGAGTGAATCAAGCTAAAAGAATTTGATACCATTCTCCTAACTACCTTCCAATAATAAGTAAGTATCAAAAAATGGAAGTAGAAATGAGGATTTTCTAACATAATGCTTTAAGAAAAACACAGTAATTCTCTGCTAAAAGACCTGAAATAAAATTACTATATTGAAAAGCAATTATCTGTATATATGTGATGAAAGATTCTAAAAATTCAAGACAATTTGTGGGTTTAAAGACTTAACAGAATTTTAGGATTACTTTGAAGACAGTAGTGAAGACATGACCTAAAAAATACAAGTTACACAAAATTATTTCAGTAATAAATAAGCTTTCTGAGAAATAATTGAGATTTTTAATTGAATTTCAAAAAATCAAGATAAAATTCCCAGTGGAAAATTTAATAAGATCATTGCTTTCACTACAAAATTATAAAGCATCTGACATCCAGGTATTTGAAGACCTAAAACCCCTTAGAACTTGTTTGAATGTTTTTCATGGATTCTGTGACACTAGGACACATGATTGTAAAGTTAATGTGACAGGAGTAGGTGGCAGTGCACCCGCCACTGAGCTATACTTTCTTTAGAGCAATAATGCTCACCAAAAAAAAAGTGTCCTTATATCTTGGTTCATCTAAAACCTCAAGGCTTATTACAGCTCATCAACAGATTGAGTGGACACTTTCTTAAAGCACCAGTTCTGTGGACAACTGGATTCATAAACATTCAAGAGCACATGACAGCTGAAAACTTTTGTGCCTGTTTCAGCTTGTTTTCCCTTGTTCAAACAAATCTTCTTGACTCGATATCAATTTCTTGCTATGTTGATGGTTCCAAACTGTAAGCCTGGTGTTTCTCTCTCTCTCCCAACTTGGAGCCTTTGCCATTTGTCTAACAAGCTTTCTGTTCCTGATATAATTTCTAAAATTTCTTTTTCTTGTTCTCTCTTCTCCATCAATTTTCAGTAAGACACCCTTATTTTACAAAAAAAACCCCAAACCACAAACCAACAAAAACTAAAAAAAAAAACCCAAAACCCCCCAAACCTAAACAAAAGAAGCCCCCCAAAAAACAAAAGAAACCAAACCAAACCAAAAACCCCTATCTGCTTTATCAGAAAAGCACAACCATTGTTATTATCCATTAAATGGTAGATATTCTAGTTACAGACTCACAGAATCATTTAGGTTGGAAAAGACTCTATTGGTTCCAGCCTTTGACCAATCACCACCACTAAGTGCCACATGCAGTCATTTCTTGAACACCTCCAGGGATAGTGACTCCACCACCTACTTGAGCAGTCGGTTCCAATTCTTGGCAGCCCTTTCAGTGAAGGAATTCTTCCTAATGTCAAAGCTGAACCTCCCTTGGTACAGCTTGAGGCCATTTACTCTTGTGCCATCTCTTGCTACCTGGGAAAAGAGCCCTACCTTCACCTGGTTACAACCTCCTATCAGGGAACTGCAGAGTGATAAGTTCTCCCCTGAGCCTACTTTTCTCCAGGCTAAGCAGCCCCAGCTCTCTCAGCTGCTCCTCATATGACCTGTGCTCCAGACCCTTTCCCAGCTCTGCTGCTCCTCCCTGGACTTTCTCCAGCCCCTCAATGTCTTTCTTGTTGTGAGGGGCCCAGAACTGGACACAGGACTCAAGGTGTGGCCTCACGAGTGCCGAGTACAGGGGACTGATCCTGCCTTGGTCCTGCTGGCCACACTATTGCTGATACAGACAGGATTGCACTGACCTTCTCAGCAAGCTGGGCACACACTGGCTTGTGCTCAATTGCTCTTGACCACATCCCCAGGTCCTTTTCCACTGGGCCACTTTCCAGACACTCTTCCCCAAACCTGTATCACTGCAGGGGGTTGTTGTGACTAACATGAATGGGATGTTTTGTTAAATTAAACAAGGGCTCTTGAATTTGTTTAAGTACTAGGTATACAAGGTTTTTGTCAATGTGTCACATTCAAAATGCAGTGTACAGTCTAAAGTATAAAAAGAAAATTCCCAGTCTGAAATATAAATTATGAATCTGAAACAATTCCCAAAATCATGCCAATGGAGGCTGATTTTTTATTTATTTTTTTAATTTTTTTTTTGCCTCTAAAACCAATTAAATTTTAATATGAAAATCCCTGTAGATCTTTACTTTGCTTATAAATTTCTGTTTCATCAGTCAGCTAAAGGTGAAAATATAATATTCCTTCTACTCATTGAAGGTTTGCAGGTGAAACATATTAAAGAACGTTGTATTTTCAAAATGTCATTAATGATTGCAGAAATTAAACCCATTCAGAGGAAGGGCTATCTCAAAACATTTAGTGTTATCTTGTCCCATTTTGAATAAAATTGTTACGCTTTTTCTGTCCTCAGAAGTAAAATAGAGAAATATTTCTTTTCTCAGACTCACCTAATCATGCAACATTTTTTTTATTTTATCTCAGCCAAGTCTCTGTTCTTTACTGGAGCTACTCAATTAAATGTGCTGCTGTGAAATAACTGTTCCCTCTTTTAAGCTATGTTTTATTATTTTAATGTTTGATTTTTCAGACCCTAAAAAAGTTCTTGCTTTTGAGGTCAAAAATGAGCAGGTCCATATTTTAATGATTTAATTTAAATGTAAATGAAAATTTTGACTATAAATATTTTTACTTCCCAGGCCTGATCAGGTCCACATATAAGAAAAAGTGAAAGGGAGTATGTTTATCTTTAATAGAAGAAACCTGCAAAACTAAAAAATAAAGTTCCTAACCATTTGTATATTTCTTTAAAATTAGTTAAGAAAATGAGCAAAAAAGAGTTAATAAAATAGGTCATAAGGACAAACCTGTTACTGGTTACTATTTCTATCAACTTTAGAAATATTTCCAGTTCACACCTTTTGAAATCTGTTTGCAGTACTTCTTTAATTCTACAAATATAAGTATTTGATACTTGTGGTGAACCATTCAAAGCACACAGAGAACTGCTAGGTATAGGCTAAGACTTACTTTTGTTTTTGTGAATTGGGACATTGTACCTCAAACCGCGGTGGTTTTTTGTGCTTCTAAGCATTCAGGCATTATCCGTATGTCAGAATGCACAATGCTTTGTCCAAAAACACCTTTGAATTTGTGATAAGCAAATGGAATGGAAAAAAAATTTATCTTAATCACAACCACCTAAATACTTTGGCCATTCTAATCAAAACCAGTAGCTAGATAATTTGAAAACAGACAGAAACGCAAAATTCACACTTTACAACCCGTTAAATGTACGCTGATAAAAAGAAATATGTACTTATGTAAACTGTTTAATCACAAACAAAACATCTGAGGGAATATCGTCCTAGATAACAATTGTCAGTATAGCTAGAACGCTATTTTTTCAAACTTTGCATATCTGATATTACCAGATGACTAAATATTGATTAGAATGCATTATTTTTTAAATCCTTTTTATATCTGAAATAGTTTTTCCTGGAGGTTTCTCTTTCCTTAGAATCTGCTTGGAAAATCAGTATTGCGATACTGGTTAGAGTGACATTATAATCTGGAAAGTGACTGTCACCTTCTTAATCAATAAATCTACTCTTCAGCTCTTATCTGCTTAGTGACAAGAATGAATTTTTAAAATTTTTTTAGTCATGCTGTGCTAACAGACTTTATCTGTGATGGATTGGATTTTTGTCTCGTGGTGTCCATCAGCTGAATTATTTCCTAAGTTTTGCCTCCAAAACAAGCTCCGGTTGACTCTATCTGTGCAAGCCCAGCTACTTCAATTACTAGGTTTGTAGATGGACTCTGCCAGGATTCTTAAAAATGCACTTTTCACAGAGTAGCCCACTTTTTTTAATGGAAATTTTTTTGTTGGGTCTAGACTACCAAAAGTTGTACAAATTTCATACAAATTTCCAGATCCATACAAATCACTTTGCACTCAGCTTATTATCCTTGGAGCATCACGAACTTTCCTGTCTACCAGAAAAAAAAGCATGCTAATATCCAATGGAAAAAAATGTAATTGTCATTTCTAACTTAATTTTAAGGTTCAAGAGAGAGTAAATATCTGCTTAAACAGTTTATAAGTCTGAATGGTTACTCCACCACTATTAATAGTAGTAGTAGTAGTAATAGTAGTAGTAGTAGTAATAGTAGTAGTAGTAGTAATAGTAGTAGTAGTAGTAATAGTAGTAGTAGTAGTAATAGTAGTAGTACTAATAGTATTGAATTTTTTGCCTTTTTTAGCAAAAAAAACCAATCTACTTCAGGTGAGAATTAATACAAGGAAATCTAAAATTTCTGACATAAAATCATAGAATCATAGAATAGCTTGTGCTACAAGGTACCTTTGAAGGCCACCTAGTCCAACAATCCTGCAGTGAGCTGGGACTCCTTCAATTAGATCATGTTGCTCAGAGCCCTGTCCAACCTCCAACCTGACCTTAAATGTATCCAGAGATGGAGAATCTGTCACCTCTCTGGGTAACATCCTCATTGTAAAAAAATTATTTTTTTAATCTAGTCTAAATCTATCTTCTTTTAGTTTCAAACATCACCCCTTGTCCTATCGCAACAGGGCCAGTTAAAAAGTCTGTCTCCATCCTTCTTATAAGTCTCCTTTAAGTGCTGAAAGACCAGAATAAAGTGTCCCCAGAGCCTTCTCTTTTCCAGGCTGGACAACCCTAACTCTCTCAGCCTCTTTTCAAAGGAGAGGTGCTCCAGCCCTCTAGCAATTTTTGTGGCCCTCTTCTGGACTCACTCCAACAGGTCCATGTCCTTCCTGTGCTGGGGGCCCAAGAGTTGGATGCAGCACAGCAGAAGGACAGAATCACCTTTCTCACCTGCTGCCTACGGTGCTTTGGATGCAGCCTAGGACACGTTTGCTTTCCGGGCTGCAAGGGCACATGGCAGGGTCATCTCCAGCAGCTCATCCACCAGCACACCCAGATCCTTCTTGGAAGGGCTGCTCTCATTCCCTTCATCCCCCAGCCTGGCTTGATACCAGGCTTGCCCTGACCCTGCACTGTGCTTTGTTGAACCACATGAAATTCCCATTCATTCCCATTCAGAAGCTCACTTCTTGAGCTTGTCCAGGTCCTTCTGAATGGCATCCTGTCCCTCAGGAATGTCAACCCCACAACTCAGCTTGGTGTCACCTGCAAGCTTGCTGAAGGTGCACTTCATCCCACTATGTCACGGATGAGGACACTGAATGGCACTGGTCCCCCGAAGGACACCACTTGTCACTGATCTCCATGAAGACATTAGGCCACGGACCCCTACCCCTTGATGTGATCATCCAACCAATTCCTAATCCTACAAACAGTCCACCCACCACATTTATATCTATCCAATTTGAAGAGAAGGATGTGGTAGGGGGGACATGCCAAAAACTTTACAGAAGTCCAGATAAATAACTTCTGTAGCCCTTCCTTTGTCCACTGATGCAGTCACCCCATCATAGAAGGCCACTTGGCTTGGCCAGGCAAAACTTGCCCGTGGTGAAGCTGTGCTGGCTATCCCTAATCACCTCCCTGCCTTCCATGTGCCTTAGAGTAGCTTCTAGGAAAATCTATTCAATGGGAAACAACATCTTAAAAATATCCAGACTGTTGTGCTAAAACTGAACTTAAGCATTTTTTTGTTCGATTGGTTACTGCCCTTTTTCCGTATAAACCAAGATGCTAGAGGATCAATAGTTATGCATCAATTTTCATCCACTGCCCTTTGTGAATTACTCCTATACATATATATTTTGAACTCAGTATAAGACTGCCATTCATTTCATGATTTTAATGTTGTCTTCCTTCCTTCCTTCCTTCCCTTTCCTTCCCTTCCTGTGTGTGTGTGTTTGCAGTTGTTTGTTTTGTTTTAAAAAAAGTAATTTAAAGGTGTAACTTTCTTTTTTATTTGTCTCCTACATTTAATTTTTTACATGGTGCTTTTCTTTTCTGTTCTTCCACCACAAGTGGCAAAAAAAAAATTGTTTGAAGTAACTTATTGCTGTTCTAACCATTATTCTTACAGGGAAACATCAGCTATATCCAAATATGTGCAAAATTCACTAGTTGCCTACTTTTACTAGTGGCCTTTGTGGTGAGTAGGAAAGCTTCACACTGTGAAAGGGGCCCAGGATCCAGGTCTGGACTTTAGACAGGCTGAGAAGCTGTGGAGACATTGAAGTGAGCCATGAATATGCAAGAACGTCTGCATCTAGACAGAGTGGGCATGTGTGTGTTCTGTAGTGAACCTCAATCCTGACTTCTTGGTCAGGAGGAAGATGAATTGGCTATCAGATATTTTATCTGACTTTTGGCAGTGTATGTGTGTCTGTCTGTTCCTCTGTCTGCCTGGAATACACACTCAGCCTTGCTACTGGCTAAAAGTGCAAACAAGAACATGAGCCAGGAAAACAGGCATGCCCAGATGGGCTCCAGCACATAGGCAGAAAGAATTGCCAGGTCCAGGTGTCTGGGGAATTTGGCAGCTACCCATAGCCTTCTTCATGGTGTAAGGTTCTCTCTGCCACAATGATATGAATTTGAGAGGAGAGTTTAAATTAAGCTCTCTGATAGAGTCTGAAGTATGGAGAAAGCAAGAACGTGTGTGACTCACACTCAGAAGATGTTACATATAAACTTATGGCTAAAAAAAAGAGTAACTTTCAACAGAAAGAGTTTTTAAAAGTCCATTTTTATTTTTGGCAGTTTTGCAAGGTTTTAAAAAAGATCTGTTACTGCATGGATACAGAACTGTTTTATGGTTTTTATTGCAAGTTGTCAAGAGTATAAGAGGTCTATTTAAGACCACCAATTCCCATTTTGAGAGAGACTTACAGCAGCCTTTTGTTTCCAGAATAAAACAGTAGTTTCTAAATGAAAGGGTCTAAATTCTGTTCCAAAATCAGTGCCTTGTTTTTGGTGATCAGAAAAACTTTAGTTTCCTCTCTAATTCAAGTTTTACTTTACAAAATATTTTAAATTTCCTTTCAAAATCTTCTCCAAATGTTCATATGAAAAGAGAGGAAGAGGAAAGCAAAACAGACATAAACAATAACATCAAGGAAATGGTCTAAAAATAATTTGACAATCGTGCTCCATTTTCAGCTTGCAACTTGTCTGTGTGCATTGTCTTCACCGAGAAAAGCATATGGACCTTGGAGATACTGAACAGAATGTTAAAACTGAGTCCAGTGTTTGGCAGGGGACTAAAGAGAAAAAAACCCCACCTTAATTTTAAAAGAACATAGATCAGAATGGAAAAAAAAAAATATTATGGAGTCTTTCAGGCTAATGAGATGGCTGAACCTGCTGGTTCTCTGCTACCAGGTCACTGGAGAGCAAGAATGGGACAAGGGACTGCAGATGAATGAGAAAACATTCACATTGAAAACACCTTCAACCTGAGAATTATAAAATGACAGGCTTGCCAAATGTCTTAGGTTACAATGTAAGATGTAACCAAAAGTATGTATTCTATCACCATCTGTTAAAACCAGGTGAGGCAGTGTTCTTTATCTCTTCCGTGACGCATCCCTGGTAAGTCCCTCAGGGA
>WEIT01009293.1:12778-49176 GCA_013389985.1 Dryoscopus gambensis
CAGGGTGTCAGGTTGTATCCTGACTCTGTCAGTGTTTTTGTACTATTGCATTTATTTTTAATTTTCCTATTAAATTGTAGTTCTGATTTCAAGTCTCTCACTGGTTTGCTTTCAAACTAGTACACCGTAGATGAAAAACCATCATCCAAGAATTATATTGAACCTGGATTGCCTCGAGGGAAACAGATTCTAATGCAGACAACAGAGTCTTCAGATCAAAACTCTTCATCTGATAAAATTTATTAATTTGATTTTTGTTTGTTTGTTTAATTAACAGTACTTAGTAGAGTAAATTTCTGTTTTCCTTTCACTGTAATAATGTTAGTTTCAAAATCTGGTACAAAGCAGTGAGACAAACCTTGTCTTACAAATTTACCTGTGAGCTATAGCTAACAGCAAGATCTTTGCAGTCATAGTAATAATGTAGACAACAAAAGTTTCTTGGTATGATATACAAAAAACCAGCTATCTAAGACATACATGTTCTGGCAACTGAAGGCACATCTTTATATGTGTCTAGGAGGGCTTTTGCCTTCTTTGAAAAACACACAATATATTCTGGGGTGTTCTTAGAGTTAGATTGGCTGAAATAGGAGTCAGGTCATAATAATTGCATATAAATATAAATAAGAAATTCTGACTTATGCCATCCTTTTTTCAACAAAATGTGTGTGTTAGCAGAAGCACCAAATAAATGTTGGTTCAATACTTGGTAAAAATATAAATGGATGAAAGAGGTGCTAAGTTTATAAATGCATATAACACCTCTAGTCAAGATTTTGACTTAAATCCTTTAATCTCTGCATTAAAAAGCAAACTAACAATCAGTACCATATTTTTAGGATTTCTGCACACCTATAGTCATTTTCCAATTTCCCATGACAGTGCCTTTTCAATGCACTAACTTAGAGACTTACGTTTTTGCAAAAGAAAAAGTTTGATTACAGGAAATATCAGTGTTTCTCAGAAGATGGAACAGTAAAATCAACCCATTATTTCCTGCTCTGCTGAGAATGCCTTTGAACCCAGCAAAGACTAACACAATCATGACTAATTTCCAGTACATTTTTTCAGCTGTTACAGTTTGGATTCCACTTTATCTAACACTTCTAGTTTTTGACATAAGTCATTGGCCCTGAATGGCAGCATTTGATTTTATAGTAAGCAGAATTCCTTTTTCGAAAATAGAAAGAGTTCAGAATTTAAAGGACAGAGGAGAAACGGATACATTTATTATTTTCTCCTGGCTAATACATCCTGCAAAGACAACCAGTTATCACAAACAGTTATCAAGTTATGGGTTATCTACTGAATGAAGAGCACTATGTCATTCCTTCTTGTTAGGATCAATGAAAAGTAGGCTGCATCACTAACAGCAACAATGTTTACTACGCCAGACTCAAGTAATCTATTCAGCTTGTTTCCCCATTCCCAAGACTACGTGAGTTACTGTCCAGAGTACATATCCCTGTCCTTGGAAGAGGAAGGGAGTAGGTATTAAATATCTCATTTTTTAGAGCTAAATTTAGGTATAATGAAGCCTCATTCAAAACTTTTGGCAAAGCCCATATGGAAAAATTGTTTTAGAAACCAAAATGGAGTCCTAAATGTCCTGTCCTAGAACCCTTTGCTGAAGTTAAGAATTACAATTATTTGCACACCCCTTCTGTAAATTCTAACAGTTATTTCAGATACACTGTTGTGATGCAGTATTTTACGTTGTCTTTTTAACCATAGGAAAGCAAAGAAAATGAATACACAATTTTGTGACTAATATCCAAACCTGAATATAAGCAATGGGGTTTTGCCTTAATATAGCTTATTTTAATTTAGATGGCCGTGTACAGTAGTGTTGAAAAACTATAAACACTGCTGTAGCATGTTATTAACTTTGTCAGAACAATTGTTCCATCAGAGAGAATAAGAAAATCTATTTCTTTCATAGAGGGAACCCATCTTGAATCTGAAAATGCTAACCCAGCCAGCTGCCTTGCAGTTTTACAGCTGAAATTAGAAAATAGATCAATATATCATCCTTCAACTGTCAAGAGTATTGAAGATATTTATAATGAGCATCTACTCAAAAGAATAATATTATTCTACTTCATTTCTATTAATGACATTAACTTTGGCAATAAAATAAGAATTGCAAAGCTTTTGTCAAACACAGAAATAAAGGATTGTGGTCTACATTGAAAACATATTAGACAAAGACCAGGAGAGTAACCTTTGACCTTATGAATTAACATATCTCTAACCCCCAATGTCCAAAAAGAGTCTTGAAATCTTTTTCTATCAGACTAGCTGCCAAGACCAAAAATCAATTCACCCAAGAGATGAACAATGCTTTTTGCAAATAATGCTGTGCCCACTTTGAGCCATGGCATGTCATAAAGGTCTCACAACTTAGAGAAAATAGGTTCAGTTCCGAAGCACAGGTGGGGTGAACCTGGAAGAAAACAGTTTCCTTTAATAAATAGATAAATATGTAAATATTTATCTAATAATATAAATATATAATTATTTATCTAATATAATATAAAATAAATAAATTCACTAATGATAGTTTCACCAATGCATTTGTCACAACTTTGACATTTGTTTTCTTTGGGGTTTTGTTTCTAGTTTATTTTGGTTTGGTTTTAGTTTTAGGGGTTTTTTGGTGTAATACCTGGGGTAAGGAGATAGCAGGTAATTTAAAGGTGGGTAACTTAGCTGGGACTAATCAATGAAATCCACTATATAATTTATGTACACACAGCACATGTAAATACAGTGTGGGGGAAAGAGGGGGTTGGGTACCTTTTTCAGAGGTGAGAGCTGATCTTGCTGCATCTGTGGTGTACTTTCATATGTATATGTTGTGGTTTAACCTGGCAGGTAGCTAAAAACCACAGAGCCATTCATTCACTCCCTTATGGTGGGATAGGGGAGGAAAATGGAGAAAAGGCAAATCTGGTGGTTGAGATAAATACAATTGAATAGGACAGAAAAGGAAGAAAAAATAATAATGATGAAAGAATATGCAAAACAAGAGATGCACAATGCAATTGCCCACCTGAGCAGTGCCTGCCACACCCCGGCCAACTGCTCAGAGGTGTTTTTGTTCAGCGTGACAGCACATAGCATGGAATATCCCTTTGGCCAGTCTGGGTCAGCTATCCCAACTGTGTCTCCTCCCAGCTGCTTGTGGACCCTTGACAGGATAGTTGACAGCATGAGAAGCTGAAAATGCCTTGACATAGTGTAAGTTAAACATCAGTATATTATCAGTATATTCACATCCTAAATCCAAAGCGCAGCACTATACCAGCCACTAGGAAGAAATTTAACCCTATCCCAGTCAAAAGCAGGACAGTATACTTCCAAATTTCTGTTCATAGAAGAGAATGAAGTGTCCTTCATAGTCCCTCTCAAGCGCAGATTCTTCAGATCCTTGGGGACCTGGACAGAAAGGAAGGAGGGATTGTGTGAACAGTTATACAGAATATCTCTGAACAAAGAAGACACTGTTGTGGGTTTTGGTTTGGGTGGGATTTTTTTTCTCATGGAGTGCTTGTTTATTCTGATTGTCATTAAAAGCACTACTGTTGTACAAGAGGAGGATCCCACAATACTTATTTTGCTAAAGATCTACAGAATTTCTTCTGCAAATGGTGTAACTAGAAACATAGCAAAAAGCCGTGTTGCTTGGGTCCTGATTTCGCCTTTGTTCTGATGGAGGATTGCTCCTTCACCATTTTGTCTCTGAGGCCAATACAGTCAAGTCAGCATACCCATCAGTGTATTTCTTTGCCCAAGTACCCAAATCCTTAGAAATCTCAGTTATGGATGAAGAGTTGTGTTGTCTGAAAATGCCTAGCTCTCTCAGTATAAAAAGAAAAAATACGCGCAAGTCTTAAGAGGGTTTCATATTTCCTCAGTTTTCAGGGTAATGTCTTCATCTGTCCGTCATTCTCCTTGGGCATGTGGGATAAACACAAACTTGAATGGTAAAATGTTTGTTTTATGCATCACAGGCTGTTGAGTGGCTGTGTTTCGAAGAAATTGCCACCACTGGTGAAAAACAAACTGCTTGAAATCCATGAGATGTATTGAAGATATACAGCAAAAAAAATAGAAGAAAAAGTATTTGGAACAAAAAAACACATAAAAACTAAAAAAAACACCAAAAACCCAAGCAAAAAACCAACAAAACCCAAATACAAGCCCTCCCCCCAAAAAAGACAAAAATCCCCCAAACACCACAAAACTTTCAAGATGCAAAACAGTTGGTGTAAATAAATTAAAAACCCCATAAATAACTCACCATGAACGTAAGATGGTTTCCCATGTGGTGGCTGCGAAGAACTCAGAGACACTGGAAAGTCCTGGCTACAGGCAGACAACAGATGTTGAGGTAGAAAACAACTAGTACTCTTACTGATGCACTACTGAACTATTGTCCACTTCTGGAACTTTTAAAACCATGCATTCATGCCTGTAACAAGAGACAGATATAGGTAAACAAACAAACACATGTAGTTTGGGTTATAGTCCTGCACATGGTAACTGAAGCTGATATATTTGTATTAAAACCTCTGTGTCATTATCCCATAACATTTTTTTCTTTTTGTCTCCAAGAGCATATTCATTCTGATTTCTAAATATGAACTTCAGATGACTTGCAGATGATTGGTTTCCACATACTTTAGAGAACAGAAATATTTTCTCAAGTGACACCAGTAAGTAATCTGACAGAAAAAAAAGAAACCATTTGGCTCAGACTGTAGGTAGAGTTTATTCAGGTTTCTACCTATTTGGGTAGAATTATATCAGATTTTTAGATTAATAATAATAATCATAATGATGTTGTTATTTAAAATTAACACTTCCAGAGACATTGGCGAGAAGTTCTGATGGGCTGCCATATTGCTGAGGGTCCAAAAATACATTTTCACATACCTCAAATTTGGTGTCATTTTTTGTTCTAGCATGCATAAAACAGAAAATAAGTTTTGACTGAATTCAAAAGGGTAGGACAAACCAGATGCTGACAGAGACAAAAACAAATTTTTAAAAAATGCAGGCACAGAGCTGACAAAGCGTCTAACTCCAGAAACATCTGAGAATAGAATAGGGCAATAAATGGAAAGAAACTGAAGACAACCTCAAAAGATTTTGAGTGTTCACTTGCAGAGTTTTATGCTAACTAAAGTTTGAGAGTCAAGGATGTTGGTTCAAAATTTCACTAGTCATCACACATTTTATTTGCATTACAAATAGTTTGAACTGCAGAAATAAAAAACTTGATGCAACAACTCTATTTAAAATGTAGATTTAAATTGACAATATTCTTTCCCCTTAGATAGTTGCAATTTAAGAGATTACTATAAATTTTCCCCAAAATTAAGTAATTTGTCATGAATTTACAAATGTAATCCCTGACAGCACCACATCCTATTACATTATCCATTACTTACAAGGGAAATTAGCTTTTCTGAGTTTTTTGCATCTTTATAATTATTCCCCCCCACTATGCTCTTCATCTTTAACCATGTAAGTTTAATTTTAAAGAGGTGTCCTTTAGGTGTTCTGAGGAATTTGTTGTATTGCTACAGTAATCTAATTTGCCAGTATTCGTAAACTTCTTCAGCAGAAAGGCTTTCCTTGATTTAATTCAGTCATCTTTAATTTTGACTCTGCCTCTCAAAGCTGATAAGAAGAAAATTCCTAAATAACCCCAGGTACTTAGCTCATATTAATAAAACGTCTCGTCCTTCCCTGCAGGGACAGATTTAATATTTATTACTTCACTGACACTACCATGTGCAATAAGTATAATGTCCACTTTTTCTGAGCCACAACAGAGTTCAGCAGCAGTTCAGAGAATTCCCTGTGTCACTTTACTATTTCTAGCATCACACTGCTTTTATTTGCATTACAAATAGTTTGAACTGTAGAAATTATTGCAGGATGAACATAAATGATTAAACTTGATGTAATAACTCTATTTAAAATGTAGACTGGAAATTGACAATATTCTTTTCCATCAGAAAGTCTCAGTTTAAGAGCTTACTATAAAGTTCCCCCAAATTTAAGTCATTTGTCATGAATTTACAAGTGTATCACCCAAGAGCACCACATCCTATTACATTATGGATTACTTCCAATCAAAATTAATTTTACTGAGTTTTCATTACCTTTTCCAAACTAAACCACCTGGTTCAAATTTTTGATTCTGAGACTGCATCTCAGGATGAGATTTTTTGAAGTGTTTCAGTGTTATGTGTCTGTATATGTTTATATTTTCAGAAATCATAGGCAAGCAAACAAACTAACCTGAAAACCAAAACCAGACATCTTAAAAAGATCATGCTGAAGATTATTTTTTAAACACCTTGCTCACTTCTAAGAAGGAATTTCAATTTGACATTGTAATATTATTTACCAAGCTATAAAAGTACACTCATTTTCATGTCATGGTGTTCTTTAAAGGGGTATATGTGGGTTTGATTTATTTTATTTTTTTTCTTTTCCTACAAAAAACTGTCAATATCTGTTTGAGTTACACTAATTGAAATGTATCATTAAAATGAGAAATGCTGTATTGCAGATGTTCTGCAAACATTCATTAAAATGGATTAAGTCTCCAAATATTTTTATTTTTTCTTCTATAAGTATGCATCATGCCACCCCTGAGGCATGCTTGGGTGCTATCTGGGAGAAAGTTAGTTAGCACTAGTCAAGACTGTGTTAACAACTTAACAGTTTGGATGGCTGCAGACCAGTATTGTACCTGTGCCACAGGTCTGTGTCATCAACTAATATAGATGTCACATATGGATGGCACAATATGGATGCACATTGTATACAGATGTCTTGAAATATTTTGTATGAAGAGATCTGATACAAACACAGAATAGAGAAGAATTGGAATATAAGAGTGAAACACATGGTATGATTGGGAAGAAGAGGGGGAATATGTCATGAACTGTGTGAAGAAAAATGGAATCAAGCCAGGAAGAAAATTAAAAGCTAGTAAAGGGATGGAGGGCAAAACACAGCACGTACAGACTGAAGAATACGCACCTAGAAGGAGAGGGGAAATAGAGTAGAAAACCTGAGGCCTGCACTATGTTTTGCAATTTTTCAGTGAAGTTTCCATTTTTCTGCAAGAACACTTTTGCAAGTATTTCAGCATGCCTATTAAAACTTAGGAAATAAAAGAACAACAGGTTTCAAGGTGTTAGGAAAAGATTGTCTTAGGTTTTCTCAACATTTGGTGGAAGGAAAAGGTTGCAGACAATCAGTGTCTTCTTAAGAGAGTTATCTGGGCTAATGGAATGTGCAGCACTGTCTAGAAATTCCATACCATATAGGAAGCCAATTCCCAGCCACATAGGAAGCTTGAGAATCAGTCAGCCTATCAGAGTATGAACACAACACAGACACAGAAACAGGTATATTTTAGAATATAGTATACAGGATATTTAGAATATTTATTTTTTCCTATTTCTAAAAACTTTTCTCTTATTGTAATACCTAAAACATGTAAATAATAAATTGTTGTCTGAGTTCATTTTCTGAAGTCTTGTCACTTCAATATATCTTGTTTTTAGGTGTAATATTTTTAACAAACATTTATCTGGAGGCAGCTTGGACAAGTGTTTTCTCCCCTTCTGTGCAAAAAGTGAAGAAAGTCCTGGCAGGAATTTTCTTCTCTGATTTGTCATCAACATGTAAAACCTCTTCTTTGAAAGGCTAACATAGGGAGCATCCCTACAGAGCACCATTCTACAAATTAAAAACAGAAAATTAGTTGTGCATCTCTTCTCCATTTTGTCTCTAGCTCACTTCAGATGGCATCTGTTTCAGTCACACTGGGAAAACACCCTTAAATCTGTTTTCAAAATGTAAACCCAAAGCTGCTATCTATGGTATAACATACAGAAACTGTAGTGTCCCGCGGTGCTGCTCCTTGCTGTACATTCAGATGATGGTCACACATCAGGAGTTTGAAGCCAGAGGAGAGTGTTTGTAACTCCTGTAGTATTTATCCCACTATGGAGTGCCTGTCAGTTAATAGCAACCATAGACCTGACCTTGCTCCATTGCTTGTCAATAATTTTTCAGCTTTTTGCTTTCCAAAAGGGATAAAGAATCTCAAGCAGCATCTGGGAATGTAGTCTTCAAGTGCAGATCTTCAAGAAATATTTTACTATTTTTCTTTTAAAAGACAGTAAAAGAGGATCAAAAAGAACCCCTTTAGAGAAGTTTAGCCAGAGACTGAGTACCAAGGTTGTTGAGGGTTCTCCCCGCCGTTCCCCTGGGGGGAGGGGGCTCTGGGATGGCAGCAGGTCTGAGCACGGGGTGTCCCCTGCCCCTGCATCTCCCCTGCTCACATGTACCCCGGTTCCAGGTTCCTACTGGTCCCTAAATGTTCCCCCGGCCCGGAGAACCCTGGGTTCTGGGAGGATTCTCCAGTCTGTGTGCTGGCTTCAGCCATGCGGCTGGGAATAAAGATCATCTGTTGAAACATCTACAGAAGAGTATTCCCTGATTCTTTCTGCGAATCATCCTGTCTCCAGAAGGGTGCAGAGAACTGCACTTCAACACAAGGTTACTACAGGAAGCATTTAGTGAAGGGCATTTTTAAACAGTATTAAAACTTTGGCTAGAAGTTAGTAAAAATGATGGATTAGAACGTTTTACTTTTCTGCTGTTCAGGAAGTAAGGCTTCACATGTATGATTTGCAAGTAAATATGAAACTACTTTATTTTTAAACAAAACAACATTATTCATGTTTTCTTGGGCCATTTTGGAGATGTGTGAGGAATCCAGCTCTTGCAGTACTTTTCTCTCATTACTGAATACAGAGACCAGCCACACTGTTGGCTACCAGTAGATGCTTTCCTAGTCAGTGAAATTAATTTAAGCGTTGTTGTCCAAACTGTCATGTATTCTCTTATACCCACAGAAATCCATTTCATTAATACTTCTGCTTTGTACCATTGCTGCAGCTGTGAGACTATAGCACTTTAGTCTCTGATAATGTAGCTTTGCATTAATACTCTGGAGAAGGATATATTCTGAAACTCTATAGAACAATGGATTAAATAACCTGGTGACTTGAAGGTAGAAAAACACAAGCAAAGCCTTGGAATGTATCATGGCAAACAACAGAACTCATTTCTATTTTAAGAGCTTATTCTGCAAAGTCCTGTTTCAGGACAGCAACATTATATTTTATTTTTCATGATTAAAAATGCTGAGACTTGAATGACACTCAAGTGTTAGTTTATCCTTGTTTTATTTTCTCTTTTACTGAATTCATTAAAAGTTACTAAGTAGATCATGATTTTTCTGATGTTTTCTTGCGTTCACTGTAACAATTTTGCTACCCAATTCCTTTACATCAAAAACCTGCTCAGAATACATATTTGAACTTGTGAACAGGAAAAAAAAAAATAGATTCTTCTTGATCAGTGCTTGGAGCTTCTCATAAAATGCTAAACTAGCATGCACAAGAGCAATTTCTGCAGCCAGCTAGCTTTCCGCATAAGACCTCAGAACTTCAGTTTCTGTAGTGGTAAATGGTGACACTGCCACAGCCAGTGGGCCATCCATCACACAGTGAACTTATTCAAACCATATTGCTCCTCTAAGACAAAGTTAACTGCCTCTTTTCTCCCACATTCACAAAAAAAAGTCCTTTTTTCTTGTAGTTTTGTCAGACATGCTGCCTACAATAAATACATGTGAAATATTCCCAGTCACCTTCTTGTGTTTCAGTATTTTCTCTCTTCCTCGTTATTTAGACCAGCTGTCATGTGCAGGTTCAGCCAACAAACAGACATTTCTAAACTGTTCCCCAAAACGTCACTACTGCATTTTTTTACAGGCTTATGGGATAAAGTCAATTCATCAGTTTATGTTAAATCTCTTGCACTTGTTTTCAAAATATCTTTAGGCATATAATGACCCCCCTGCCAAAACCTCAAGACCCTACTTAATTAGTAGATAATTTGAATAAGTAAAATATGTGAGAAAGATACTCACTTTCTATGAGACCAAAACAATCCTTTGGATACATGATTAATTTTTGTCCAAATTATATTTGCATTTCTTATAATAAAAATATGAATCAGATCTGATAAACACTTTAGAAACCCAAAGATATTACTGAGAACAGCTCTAAGTGTTATGCATGTGGATTTGCTAATAAACTATGCACAAGACAAAGAACAAACCATTAAATAGTTAGAATTAAATTAAATTTTGCTCAGTTGCTTCATTCACAATTCTCTGTGCACAGTGAATGAGTCTTGTGAAAATAAATGAATGATAATGCTATTAAATACATCATAGCAAATATACATTAGGGACAAAAGTATTCTCAGGCATGTATAACTGATGTTCCTTGATATTGCCACCTTGTTTACTTACGCAAGGTAAATTGCAGGACTCAAAACACAAATAAAAGTAGCATTGCTAACTTTCTACTCACTCTGCTTTCTGCCTCTCACTTCTGCATTTTCTGTAGGTCCCTATAATCCCATAATCAGATTCATAAACAGATTTTTGCAACTTGCAGGGCCCTACTCACCAAGATTCATAAAGGCAAAGAACAATAAAGAACATCAGGAATTCTGCCTGCTCTCCCCTGTATATTGCATGCCATGGAATTTAAGTTTCTAGTTGCCTAAAGCACGTCTATTGGAAATAAATCCAGTTCTTGAGGCATCCAACTAGAGTGAGGATCTAACCATTTTCTTGGTATTTCATTGCAATTATTTATTATTCTTTAAAATATTATCATGATATTCTTTAAAAACCATCATTTACCTATTTCAGAATACTCAATTTAAGTTTCTGATACTTATTTCCTCTTTCTTGAGGGATGTTATAGCCCTTGGTATGTAGTGTTCTTTTACGAGTGAGGATATTTACATTCAGTCATGATGTTATCTCTCAGTCTTTTGATAAAAGGTAGGTAGAGGTCACCAGGATGATGAAGTAGTGAAATTTATACTTCAACACTTAACAATTTTTAACATCCTAAAATTTCTCTTAGAAAGCAAAATGCAGAATGTCCAAATTGCTATATCATGTAACACAATGAATTTCAGAATTTTTGATGCACTATATAATTCAATATGCTGTGTTTATTTTCATATTATTATTTGTTTTAAAAAAATTATTTTTTTCTCTGAAGATAATTTGATTTATAAACTAATTAACAAACAGAAAAGTGTATTATTTCCATATCTGCACTTGTTACTCAATATGAGTCTGCTAGTTGAGTCACACTGCATATCACTAATTACCAGAATTGTGATAATTTAAAATAAAGATGTAAAATGAGACGATATTGACACTGATGCTAATTTTATTTCTGAAGGAGTTTTTAATATAATTTACTACTAACTTGACAATAAATATACCTTGGTCACTTCTCAGGATTATTCTTTAACTTCTTATAAAGCAAACACAGCAGTAATATTTGATGATATATTTCTATCAGATGCAATGGGAATGGTTGTTTCAAAGCTAATGAAGAGTCACTAGAAGCAGGAGAAGAAAGTCCAGTAGATGGAAGAAATTGATTTTTATTCTTCTATTTTAGGGTCTGTAGGGTAGAATTTTTTAACTCACTGGAGTATAGAATAAATCTCTGTAGATAACTATTATTGGAGTGCTTTGTCACTGAGGTGTAAGAGCCAACATTGCAGAGCATTATTCTAGTGATGTTTTTGTATATATAGTCCACTGAAAACATTTCCATTTGTACTGCAGAGAGGCCTTAATTGCACTTCTATGAGGACAGCATCATGCAATATGGTATTTGTGTTTCTCCCAAATAGTTATTATAATGAAGTAGTGAAAGCCTTCAAGAAACAAAAATGGGCAATTTAAAACTGGTGAGACAAAAGTAGAAACTTTGAAAATGAAAAATGAAATTGTGACTTTACATTTGGTAAAAAATTAGAGGGGGTTTCATGCCCCATTTGTTAGGCAGACATAGAGTGTACATTGCTATATGATGTTAATACTGGCAAATATGACAAAAATCTGTGGAAAAGGTGATAACAACAATGGTGAGAGGTCAATAGATCTCTAAGAGAAGTGAGTCAGGAAGGATCAAATTCACCAAACACAATCCACAGTTCTGAGTGTTTCCCAGTGAGAGACATGGGACCTTGAATAACACAGCTCCATGAGGATTTGTTTGCCTGTGCCCCAGAATGGAGAGGCAGGGTGATGTCCCATAGCTGGGGTCAGGATGAAATGGGATGAGCTGTGTGAGCCAGGGTGGTGAGATGTTCCCAGGGCCATCTTCCATCTGGGGACTGTGCTTCAGCTCTGGCCCTTGCCTCTGCATCTGTCCATGCCGTTCATTCAACCATGGTCATGACCTTCCAGATGGACCTGATTACAACTCCAGTTCTGGGGCTGAGCTTCTGTTCTGGTTTTAAAGACAGTGACTGCATGTCTGCAGATTGTCAGTGAAATACTGGGGAACGGAGCTCAGCAGGGGAAACAGGAAGACAAGGAGTGGCTTTTGTCTTGACAGTGTCAATCACTAGTGTTGTCATTTGAGTTACTCACCCAAGAATTCCTTAAAAAGGAGCTGGGAAAAAAAATAGGCACACTAGAGAGATTCATTCTATCCAAAAAGAGAGTCTGAAATACAATTCAGATAAATGGCTTACTTGCCTCTGAAGACAACTGGAACATGGAGAGATGAGCAGAAAGCTGAGTAAAATGAAAACTGCCCAGATTGTCCCAATGTGAGTGAGCACTGGCACAGGACCCTGTAAGAAGCCTAGAACAGAAAACTAAATGCTTAGACTGAAGTATTGACTAAGACACGAAGCAGTACATCAAAAATAAATTTTCACTGTATTAAGACTATGATCAGGAAAAATAATTTCTGTTCTCCTAAGCAGTAACATTACATGAGTCTATTCATTGTACTAACTTATCAGTAACTAGCATGACCTAACGGACAAAGAATTTTTGGGCAAACAAGTCAAAAAGGGAGATAAAATATACAAGTCAAAAAGGTAGATAAAATATACTCAAGCAATAAAATTAAATATTTTCTAGAATTTAGGTAATAGAAAATAGAAATATTTTCTTTTAAAATTAACTTAAAATAGTTCACAGGAAGTTTTATTGCAGAAAAGTTAACTGCTCTTTGAATGCAGTGCTGTAAGTTAGCAGCAAGATAAGAACGCTATAAGCAAATCTTAAGTGAGTATACATCTGAACCTCAGAGAAGGAATTAAAAACCAACCCCAAACCAAAAAACCCTCAAAAAACCCAGCCAAGGTCTTTGGTTTCAGATGGCCTAAAAATAAATCCAAATTGATTTAAGTGTGATACTTTCACCTTTAGGTCAGAAGCTGAAAGAGCAGGGCAAATGAAAGTCATTACCTTGCTTTTATTCGTGTCTTAGACAAAAATTCCATTGAGATCAGAAAGGGAATTTTACAAAAGACATAAAAAGAGATGAAAAGTTATTTTATTGCTTGGCCAGCTTGTGTAATAAAAAGGAAGCAATTAGAGGGGTAAAAAGATGATTAAAATAAAATGACTGTAAATTAGCTTTTGGTGTAAGTAGCATGTCTGGTTGCCTATAATTCAAAAAATGATGAAGGGAATCTCATCTCTTGTAAAGTGCAGTGATCAAGTATTGTTTAGTAGGTGAGCCAATCATTTTATTGAGCATGAGAGCTCCTCTTCTTTTGCTTAGTGTTGATTACATCCATAAAGTGATTTGGAATATTGCAAATTCAGTCATTATTCTGGAGATAAACGTGAAGAGTTCAGGGTGGGGTTTTCTATCTTTGGTAGAGTTCATAGTTAGAAGTAGCTGAGATAATCTATGTATCTTGAAACTTTAGTTCTTTCTGTTGAAAAAAATTACAGAAATGCTTCTGATGAGAATAATTATAGAAATGCTAGGTATTAGAAAATCTCGATGAGATTCTATAGCATGCAAGTTTGTACTGCAGTTTCCATGATAAATTGTTCTATATTATAAGGCTGAACATTTGCAGAGCCTTGTTGCCCACAGAAACTTTGTGGTGTCCTTCTGTTCCCTGATTCTGACTATTTAAAGAGAGTGGCTTCACAGTGGTTTGAAAAGAAAGGACTTAAAACCTGATCTCCACTCAGTTCAGTCTTGCAACTTTGAATTCAGTACAAAGATTTCACGAATAAAAAAAATTATTTGTGTTGCTAAGCTCGTTCCTAAAGCCATTCAGACTTCAGGCTTGTGGTCCAAAGCCCAAGGCACAGAAGTATAACATCATGATTAGGATGAGTTTGTGATAAACTCCCAAGATCCCCCAGGAACTTCGTTTGCATATAGTTTTGTTATTGGTTCCAGTTTTCCACACCCTAAGTTGTGTAATTCCTTATGTTTATGTATATACTTCATTGATTATTCATATTTTCTGGAAAGTTCTTCTGTACTCGATGCCCTGTAGGTTGTTTTAAATTGAATCCTCCTCTGAGTCTGTCCCATTGGTTGAATTCCCTTTGTTACCTCCTACGTGCCGTTACCCCATAGGCTGTTACCCTGTATCCTGACTCTCTCCGCCCCTGTATAAAAGGAGCTGTCAATTCTAATTTTTGCCTTTCAACTGGAAATAAGGGATTGGAATCCACGCAGACAGTGCCTCTCTCTTCCTTTGCCTCAGCCTTCGCTACTTTGTAATCACTTGCAGCTTGCTCCTCGCAGGGAGCCTGCAGGGTCTGCCACGCTGCAGCTCTGTCCTTTCAGGACACCTCTGGCAGTTTAAGACACTGCACAGCCTCCCACCAGCTGCTGGTCAGCATCATATTTGTTCTCCTTCTAGATAGTTGGGGACACCTTTTCTTACTCAATACAAATTCCTAAGGAAGTAAGGATTTTAGAATTTCTAGAAGCATAAAATAACTTAAACCCACCACTAAACCATATCCTTATGTGGCACAGCTCTACATCTTTAAAATACTTCCAGGGACCGTGACTTAACCTCTTTCCTGGGCAGCCTTTTCCAAAGCCTGACAAACCATTCAGTGTGTAAATGTTTCCTGATGTCCAATTTAAACCTCCCCTGGCATAACTTGAGTCTGTTTCCTCTCTTCCTATTGCTCATTACTTTGGAAAAGTGACCTCCTATTTTGCCATCACCCTCAGCTTCTCCACATAAGACTTGTGCTCCAGACCCTTCACCAGCTCATTTGGCATTCTCTGGACTTCTTCCAGCACCTCAGTGTAGTCACGGCCCCAAAACTGAACACAGGGCTCAAGGTGCGGCCTCATGAATGCTAAGTACACAGGGACAACTTTTTCCCTGATCCTGCTGGCCATACCATTGCTGATACAGACCACGATGTCACTGGCCTTCTTGGCAGCCCGGGCGCACTGTGGCTCATGTTCAGCTGCTGTTGCTCAGCACTTCCAGGTCCTTTTCAGCTGGGACACTTTCCAGCCACTCTTCCCCAGCCTGTAGCACTGCAGGAGTTGTTGTGACCCAGTGCAGGACCTGGCATTTGGCCTTGTTGAACCTCACATGATTGGCCTCAGCCCAATGATCCGGCCTGTCCGGATCATTCTGCAGAACCTTCCTGCCCTCCAGCAGAACAACATTTCTTCACAACTTGGTGTAGTCTGCAAACTGACTAAGGGTGCGCTCAATCCCTTCACAATGTTTTCCATCTCCTGTTTATTGCCCGTACTGCATGTATTGCTGTTCGATGCACTTCAGTTGAGTTAAGGATCCCACTAACTTTTACGGGCAGAATTCCTACTTGATTGTTCTCAGGCATTCTCCAAGGTTTCTAACACATAAATAACTCTTTCAATTTTTTCTCCTTCTGATACTCCCTTCTTCTGACATTTCCGTGATTTTGTAATTCTGTAATTACTCCTCACTGACATCTTTTTGCAGAAAGATGTAATATGGTCTTTGGTTGCTGCATAAAGGGTGGCCATGGGACCTTACTTCATCAAAGGTGAATCAAAATGTGTGAGAATGGAGAATGTATTAGACACCTGAATATGTTATGATATGTAGAGCAGCAATAACATCTGAGAAAATAACTACAGAAGTTAAAATCAAATCATAGCCATAGTAACACTTCATTAGAAGACCAGAGAGAGCTACCAAGAGATTATTAATAATAAAAAGCTAAATTACATGTACTACTGGTTAAAAACCAATATATCTTTCAAACACAATTTTTAGTATTTTCAATTCTAAAATACAAAACTGTTACAGATAATAAAAATAAAGAGAACTAGAACTTCTTTTTAAAGAAGCACTAAAGAAGTTTTAAAAAAACCCAAAAAACTTCATCTCATTTTTGTTAGGCTCTAGTAAGTTCACAAGTCTAACTTTTGACAAATGGTCTTTATCACAATAAAGTTTTATCAATGAGACAGTGTCTTCTGGGAGACTAGAAATTGTTTCTAATATGTGAGGCAACAGTGTCTCTTCCCTCACAATAGAAGTAACTTTTATTGGTCTTTGCTAATACCAGTGAGATTTCTTTAACTTAGGAAAGGGAAAAACATTCCATGAATGTTATTGTGGTAAATGCCTGAAAAGCAGACTTCTACAGTTCCTAAATTTTAAATTTCACTTATACAACCTAGTATCATTTTTCTAAATCTTCTTTCATATACTGTATTTTTAAAACTAACTGGGTTTATATATTGTCTTCACTTATATATTTTTATTAACTTTTTAGAAAATGTAAATGAATATAAGCAGCAATACCAAATGGACTTAACAAAATAATAATTAGTCTTGTTTCTCTTTCCCCCAATAATGTAGACATACAAAATCTTAAAATGCTACCTTAACATATCATGAATTACCAACAGAAATGATAAAAAATAAATGGAAATATATAGAATAATGGAAAAATAAAGAAATTGGTAGAAACCTCCAATTCCATCCAATCCAGGCAAAGTCAGTAGTCTTGGAGGAGCTTTTATATTATAACTAGTTTCCACTGGCCTCTCTGTTCTAAAACGTTCTGGTTGTGCTCTAGTCTAGCATGAATGGATTTTCTACATATTATAAAGGCAAAAATGAGAGTAGGTTGTTTAGATGTGACCAAAATTTTTTTCCAATAAGTTATCTAACACATAATAATACATATAAGATGGTGTTTCCAGTTAGCGTTCTGATTTGCAATCTCATTATATACTCATTCAATACAGGTGACTGCAAAGTTGAGGCTTACTTTAAATAAATAATTTTGGGAGAAGGAGGGATAAAGCAATTGGGAAAAATTGCAAGATCACCATTGCTTAAACTTGCACAACAAGGCAAGTTAAGCCTAATCAAGGTGAGTTTTCCTAAAACAGACTTCCAAAGGAGTTACTGGGAGAATTTAGGCCTCTTTTACATTTTATTTAGAGTTTCTACTATTGAACACATATAACACAACATAAAAATCTTAAAACATAGGCAAATATTGGTTTCAGAAATATAAACTTACTCCTTCTCACTCCTTCCCAAAATCATTGATCCAAGATTTAGACAGCTTCCACAGTTCCTACTGCTGTTTTTTGTTAATAGATCATTTGATGCTTTGAAGAGACGGAAAAAATGATGCAGTCTACGCCTGAAAGCTGAAGCCACTAGGAAACAAAAACACCCTTAAGATTTATTATTTTTTGTGTGTATCTTTGTATTTGCCAGAAAATACACTCTCCCCTTAGTAAGTTACAATTGGTAGTGCATGTACTGTAATTGCAGTGCTCAATTTTGGTGTCACTGGGAGCTTTAGTTCCACTTTCCCTAAATATAAGCCATGAAATCTAGACTGATGGAGTAAAGTAGGTTTTTTTCATGTAGATAAGCTGAGACAACTGAGTTGAATCCCCTAACTTGGGAAGTGTAAAATACCTCTGCTAAAATAGTTAAGAAAAGATAATTACTACTTTAATTTTCTTAGAGCCAAAAAATAATTGCTTTGCACTATAATATCATATTTGAACATACTACTAATTAAGAACGTATTCTATTCCTGATTTAATGACCGATAATAAGCTGAAGTTAGAATGCTCAAAAGTGCAATAAACATTTTATGGAATGTAACTAGCACTACATACCTTCTCAGAATAACTAGCTAATCCTAAACCAGAATTTTAATTTTATTTCCTAAATGAATAAGACTTACAAAATAGCTCTGTCTTTTGGTCCATCTCTTTCTCTCAACATCTGTCAGTTTCCTTTAATAACATTTGATGTCACTGGGATTTTTCAATCTAATTTGAAAAGTGGTCTCAAAGATACTAAATTTCTATGAAATATTAAGTTTCATAGTGTGGTCAATGGCTAGGACTGAGGATGCAAACTATCTTCACAAAGAAAATAAAATGGGTGAAACAGTTATCTGTCTTTTTGGTCTGCCAACCAGTCTGTCATCATATTAATATCTCCTAGTCAGCTGCAAGACTTCCTACCTTCCTACTTTTTGCTTTAGATAAGCAGGGGATGAAAGAAAATTGAAGGGGATGAAAAAGAGGTAGGAAAATGTGAAGGGAGATGGAAATACTTGAAAATAATTTTTTTTGCCCCCCCCCTTTTTTTTTCAAGAAAGACAATGCAAGAACAGCAGGAACAGGAAAATTGTAGAAGATATGATGAGTAATTGGGGTTTTTTGGCAGAAGGGAAGTAGATAGCAGATTCCTGGAAAGAAAAATAGTCTTCTTTCTTTTCATTGTTCCCATATCCTACACATAATGGTATATTTTCTTATGCAGTGTAGAATACATATACTGTTATTTGACTTTGACTGTACTAAATTTAATATGGAGTTATATTTTTGATACTTCCACAGGATATACTGAAAGGTACATATTTTTCCTCCTTGAGGAATATGCATTGCCCAATTTTGATTAGGCATGAGCAATTTTTTTCTCTTTTTAAATGGAAGATAGCCCTCCCAAAGTGAAGGCAGTAGAGAACACAAATAAGATCTTAGCAAGCCTCTCATACTCTTTAAGTATATCAGTGCACATAATTATAAAAATGTTGTGGAAAGAGAGTAGATGCATTAATAGATTATTTCAATAATTTTTGATATAATTTTTACTTCAAATAATCGTAACATAGCTGTGGTACTCTATGATCTTTGAAGATATATATTTATTCAGAATTATGTACTTGTTTGTTACAGTGTATTACCATTATTACAATACAATACTATTTCCACTATACATATGGATAATTCTAGTTTAGCATTTGAAAAATCATAACCTTTTAATGTTGCAGTGCATGTGGCTCTGGCCCCAGCCCCCACACCAAACAATTCCTGGTGGATGACCAGCACTCAGGGCTCTGCACTCTGACATCTCCTGATCACTGAGAGCTCCCATACCTCCATGGGAACTGCCTTTTGCATATTGTTATAGGTTCAAGGTTTCCCCCACCCAGTTTTATGTCAATCCTGATGTTTATGCATATCCTGTATGGAATATGTATGATCTCTGCAAAGTTCTGTTAAGTACGGTTCTTTATTTGTTCATTCAAATGGAAACCCTCCCTGAGTTTATCCCTTTGGATGTACCCCCTGTCATTCCCCAATGTGCAGAACTCCATTGGTTGTAATCCCTCTATCCCGCCCTTTCTGGCACCCAGACTAAAGGGGTTGGAAAGCACGGGCCGGGGTCTTTGTCTGCTGTTCGAGTAAAGCTGCAGAAAGGATCCCTCTCTGTCTCCTGCCTTTGTCTACGCAATTCTCACATCGGTTTGCAGCCTGCTCCCTGAGAGGGAGAGCCAGCGCTGGTTCTGTTATTTTGTAACAGAATTCCTGCCGAATACGGCTGTATCAGGGTCCACTCCGGGACACCTTAGGCAGCTAAGACGCAGCGTGGTCTCTGGGCAAACTGCAGCCTGCATCAGTTTAGGTAATTTAATTTAATACAAAATGAGCACTGCTTCCTTCAGTAACTAGTTTATTTGTTGGTGGTGGAACAACCACTTCAGACTGGGTTTAACACTGCTAGGTTCTCTGATCTCTGGAGATCAAAACCTGAACAGGTGTCATGGCACTTTTTGAACCCAACAGGAATCCTCTCACATTTAATAGCAATTCTACCTAAAAACACCACTAAGCAAGAAAATTACATATTACAGAATACTGATTTGTGTGGTTTTCAACTCCACTGAAGTGCTGCTTGGCTGTGACACACGTATTTGAAGATAACGTACACTGCACACAGAACTGGATTCACTTCAGTCCTAGAGCTTTTCAGGTTTATACTTCTCATTAACCTTACTGTATGTTGTCTTTCCATCTGTCTTTATAGTTGTCCTGGTCTTGGACATGAGGGAGTGGAGCTTGGAGCCACGTGGTCTCACCTGGGTTGTTATTCTAAACTACTCATATCACTGCCAGGGGGTTGGAAGTAATGGATTCTCACTTTCCTGAAGAAGGAGCATGGCTTTGCTTGGAGGAAAAATGCATATATGGAGGATCCCTGGGCTGCTTTGCCTTGGCTTTTGGTATGCGTTTTTGGTTTTGTTACTGTTGTTGTTACTGTTTGTTTTCATTCCTAATTGCTGGTTTCCAGCAAATTGGTCTTATCTCAATTCAGACTCACTGCCTTTTGTGTCTCTCTCACCAAAGGGGATGAGGGGAAAGTAGTGACTTTGTAGGGCTTAATTTCCAGCTCAGTTTAAACCACAACGTTTCTAAAAACAGGTGGTTTAACAATTAGACAATGAAAGTAATAATGAAGAAAGTGAAAAGTGTCATTTTCCTTTATTTCTTTTTTTTTTACCTCCTCTACTCTACTTTTTCTAACTGATTTTGTTCTGCATTCTGGTTTATAGTCTACTAGCAAATTTATGGACAATCAACAGAAAAGAGACATTGGAAAAGTACAATTAAAAAAGGTATAAATATTCTTATTCTTTAGTGTTCAAAAGTAAAGAGTCAGTTCCATGAAATAATAAGACTAAAAATAACTTAAAAGGAGGTTTTGGATTACATATTTATAACATTACATTATCTGATATTTAAATTTTTCATTTAATTAATGAGAACTATTACTTCCTTCTAACAAAATGTGGATATTTATGTACCCAGATAACATGAGGTCTCAGTCTTTAAAAGGAAGACATAGTAGCCTCTCTGAAGTTCAAGATATATTTTAGGTAGCAAAGTCACATTGCATATTCTGAAGGAATTTTTTTAATGCAAAATACTCTGGTTTTGAACAGAGGCATTCACATTTTTCATTTGTACAAATTGTGGATGTTCTTACATATGTAGCCACAATGGGAGTGTAAAACAGTAAATTCCTGACTTATATATGTCAGTACAATCTCGTGCAGATGCAATATATGTGAATCTTCTAAATCTAATTACCTATACATTTAGCACAGTCTAAGTTCATCTTTCCAATTTCTTGTGTAGGATATCTTAGATATCTTTATTTTTACATTCTTAGATATCTTTATGGTGCAGTGTAGATTTTAGGACGGTTAAACTTTAACCTGCAACACTAGGTCAGCAACAGAAGTGATAATTAATTTTTGTTTCTTCTCAAACACCTTTCTTAGGATATCTGAAGATGAAAGGTCTTTCTAAGCTAAACTGAGAAAGAGATTTAGGTACATGCAAATTTAGAAACAAAACATCTTCCTTTCAAGCTCCCCATTCCTGAAATGTGTACCTAAACTATTCTGGCCACTCTAAACTATTCTGGAGGTGGCGAAATGCCTTCATCAACAGTCACATAAGAACATATGTACAATAATTTGCTTATATAACAAAAAGTTATATATATTTCAGACTTTCAGTTGAAAAAATCTTGATGTAGACACTCAAAAATTGAAAAGTTTTGCCAGTTTAGAAGGTGGGTACCTTTTGAACAGGCTGAGATGTATCAGGAGATAATCCCAACAAAGAATAAAGGCATATACAGAAACCGTTGATGAATGGACTTTATGCTGTTGTATCCCCTATCACTGCTCTATGCCCAGACATGATTCCTGTGCCTTTCTGTGCATTTAAACTGAGCTGGAGAGAGGGGAGAGAAAAAAACTGAGCAAACTTTACAAAACAGTCTATGCTTCAAGGACATGGAGATTTTAGCTGCTGCTGAGAGGAATGAAGGAAGCACCCTTCCTGCTTTTTCAGCCAGTTTTTTTTGGCTCTGTTTCTTCGGAGAGAGATGGAAAGTGGTTTTTCTGGGACTTTGGGGTTTTTTTCCTTCTCTTCTGGGCTTGTTCAGAACACCAGAACATCAGAACCCTACCAGGGGACCTTCCATCAGCTTGGAGGGGGGCCCCCCACTCTGACCCAAGCTCTGAGGAGGAGGAGAGAGACCACAGCGACAGAAGGACTTTAAAATCTTTCGGATTTCCTCTCCATAGAGAGAGGTTTTATTATTTAGCATTATTATTCTTTACCTCTGTGTTTGTTGAATAAATAGTTTTTATTTTCTCTTGCACATTCCTCCGAGGAAAATCTTTTTTTTCCCGAACCATGTGGGGGGAGGGGTGGCTATAACCTGCCTTCCTTTGAGGAGACGTTTCTTTTGGATGTCTTCCCTAAATTTGGCCCAAACTGCCACAGGTGAGGAAGCTGTTAAAGGCTGTGTGTGGACCAAACATGCTTCAAAGTAGTTTCAGAGCTTTATAAAAAGAAAACCATGCAGCCATTCCTTCTCTTAGAAGAGTTCTTTTACTTACTGGAGCTACAGTCAAGGGTTTTTTTTTAATTGTTGTTATTATTATGCAGACACTTTGGACATTCTGTCAGAGACTGAAAATAGTTCATGCCTCAAACATTGATATAAAGTTTTAAAGAAGCTACAACCCCAGAAACCTCCTTGAAGAACTTTGGACTGTAAGTCAAACTACTGAGACTAGATAAAGGGAACACACATTCTTTCACCAGCCTCAGGCCTGGGGAGAAACAAACAAGTAAACAAAGAAAAGAATGTGAGCCAAACTCAGCAGCCATGCCAAGATTCATCCCTGGCTGAGTTTGGGGTGTGGGAATGACCGTCAGCCCCACAGCCCGCAGCAGCCAGGTTTACACAGACTCCCCCTGAAACGAGGCAGGGAGTGTTGCAGTGCATGTGGCGGTGGCCACTGCGGCCGCACAGTCCAGGGACTGGTGGACAGGCCTCAAGAACACAGAGGCTTAATTCTCACCCCCAGTTATGGCACGTTCATATGTTCTCAGTGGTTTTTAATTCATAGTTTTCAAAGTTCTTGGTTTAGGAATTGTCCACCCAATTTTATGTCTAAGTTCATGTTTGTGTTTTCCCTTATTGCTTATGTATATGTTCTAGAAAGTTCGTTTTCACTCAATGCCCCATTGGATAGCTAATATAATTCCCTCCCCTGAGTTACCTCTATTGGCCGTCCCCTCTCTATTCCCTCCAAGCTAGCCAAACCCCACTGGTTGTTTCCCTTTTTTCCACCCCTCTTCCCCCCCCCATATAAAATCTTGTGCAGTCCCTGATCCTTTGTTTTTTGTCTCTGAGATTTCACCTGCATTAAAGGATTGGAAACCACACAGAAGACCCCTCCCTTGTCCTGTACCTTTGCCGGCGCTTTTACACACCTTGGTTTGGGCTTGCTCCTAGCAGAGGAGACAGGTTCGTCCCTCTAGCTGCAGAAGGGCTTCCCTGCCACAGACACCTTTGCAGGAAGACGCTGTACAGCCTTGGTCAGCTTGCAAACAGCGTCAGGAGGGGAGGAGGTTTTGGGGGTAACCTCTGCTCAGAGGCAGTGTACACAAACTGGCCCAGCTGTGGAACTGCCCAACCCCAGAGGCCACATCCACAGGACATTTGTGTGGGAGGCCGTGCACCACAGGACTGCCCGTNGAAGACGCTGTACAGCCTTGGTCAGCTTGCAAACAGCGTCAGGAGGGGAGGAGGTTTTGGGGGTAACCTCTGCTCAGAGGCAGTGTACACAAACTGGCCCAGCTGTGGAACTGCCCAACCCCAGAGGCCACATCCACAGGACATTTGTGTGGGAGGCCGTGCACCACAGGACTGCCCGTGATGCAACATATCCAGAGTCTGCTGTAAGAGACTGCCCCTCTCCCACAGGGGGACATGCCTGGACATTGCCATCGAATTCTATGCTTTTTGGGGGGACCTTCACCACCAAGAAGACCAGCTGGAGAGGGTCACTGGGGTCCACGGAGTGATGATATTCTCCTTATTCTGTCCCTGTCACTCTCTTTCTGTCCCTCCCACCTATTTTCTACTTCTTTCTTTCTTTCTTTCTTTCTTTCTTTTTCTCTTTTTCTCTCCTATCTACCATCAAATAAAACCCTTACTATTCACTGGCATATGGTCTCGTTTGCACCCTAATTCGGGCAGAGGAATTTCCTAAGAACTTTAATAATAATAACTGGATCCTAACACACTCCAATCCCAACAGAGTTATTGCTGGGCAAGTCACATATTTTGCAAGCGCAGCAAAACCTGTAAACAAGAAGAGGTTTCGAGTGAGACCCTTTAACTTGCCCTAACTTCCTAGAGATGTTTAAAATATATCAGTTTGAATGGATTAATTAGCACTTATTGATTAGCAAGGGTAATTACTATGTCAGATGTATCTAATTTACTGACAGCTGCATTACCATGTTTAAAAACTATACTTTCATAGAGTTTAAAAATCATTGGATGTAATTATATTCAAACATGGGTTTAATTTTCTGGTTATCATCATCATAAAAAAATTTCTCCACAAGCCGAAGACAGGAATTCATAGTCAAAAATATATTTATGTGAACGGAACAGCCGTTTAGTTTACATATATATATATATATACGAACAGACAGTATCCTGCAGGCAACACTTTTGACTTTGCAATATAAGGCCAAGAGCCTATTTTTTATCATATCCAACTATTTTACTGTTGGTACTATAACAGTTTCTGCTAAAGAAAATGCCACAGTAGTCAGATATTGATCTGGTTTCTCCTACTATTAGTAGTTTACTTCTATAATACACATTATAAATAAACATTATTGTCTGTGGATCTAGAACTGAGTATTATTTATGATCTGTCAAAAAATGCCCTCCTATTAGATTCCTTTTACTCAATTCATACATAAACTGTGCTTTTAAAGATGCAAATGATACTCAAGAGTGCACCAAAAGTAGATTTTATGGGTGACTTCAGCTAACTATTGAAGTTCCGACAGTGTAGAGCTAAGGAATGTTAAGAGCCTTTTCTTTCATTTCTCTCCATTATGGACATTCCTACAAGAAAAAAGCCAACAGATACCACATAGCTTTACTTTGCCAAGCTCTCCTACTGAATGTTAGTAGGTAGCAGAATGACTATTGGTAAACAAGACAATTGCCATATTAAAACAAAGCTACAAAGAACCAAACTAAAGGACAAAAAAGCAAAAGAAATTCTACATATACAAAATATAGTACAGGTTAATGTCAAGTTAATGTACAGACACGTGAACTCAGACTGTCTGGTTTGAAGTGTGCTTTCCTTTAGCAGTATGGGCATGACCATTCTGCATCACTTAGGCAGTTACCCTTTCATGGTACAATACAGATGGTGTAATTGTATTTTTCCCAATATTTTTCCATATTTTTATATATAATGCATGACAGTCTTAAGACCAAAAGAAATAATGACTGGGTTTTCTGGGATTTTTCAGGCCCAAGGCTTGAAATCATGTGTGAACTTTCAATCTACCAGAATGACATTTTTATAGTACAGTAAAAGTGATACAAGTTAGATGTGTTAGGAAATATCATGAGGGTATGTGAGTGGGAGCACTGCAAAAGACCTGCTGGAACTGTGTGACAAAATATGTGGATGAATGGCATCACTCTGGGTGTGAACTTCCATATTACCCTTAGAGGCAGTGTCAGGAGTGAACTATGACCAAAATAGCACATGTTCCATGGAAAATTGATAGCTCACTTAAAAATAAGGCCTGGGTGTTAATATGCTGCATCCAGGAAGATCAAGAAAGAAAGACACTGGAGGAAATGAAGGAGACAAGTTATTTGACATTGCAGTTTATATATTGACATTTCATGTTATCAAACCATAAAACACAAGAAAAAAACTCCAAAACTATGCATGGAGGAACCAATCCAATAAATGAATTTTTATTTGAAGTAGTCTAATTTTAAGAGAAGACATCATGGTCTAATTGAAACGCATTTAAAACCACGTTACTCCAAAAATACCACAGTACCACATCCAAAATTCTGAAGCTAACTCATATTTGAACCTAGAATCATAGAATGGTTTGGGTTGAAAGGTACCTTAAAAATCGTCTAGTCCAACCACCCTGCCGTGGGCAGGGACACCTTCCACTAGACCAGGTTGCTCAGAGCCCCATCCAACCCAGCCTTGAACACTGCCACAGGTGGAACATCCACAGCTTCTCTGGGAAAGCTGTTCCAGTGCCTCACAATCCTCACGGTAAAGAATGTCTTCCTAATATCTAATGTAAGCCTACTCTCCTTTAGTATGAAGCCATTCCCTCTCATCCTATTGCTACAGTTCCTGATAATGAGTCCCTCTCCAACTTCCCCATGGGCCCCCTTCAAATACTGGAAGGCTGCTCTGAGGTCTCCACACATCCTTCTCTTCTCCAGGCTTAACAAGTCCCAGCTTTCTCAGCCTGTCTTTGTAGGAGGTGCTCTACGCCCCTTATCAACTTTGGGGCCCGTCTCTGTACTTGCTCCAACAGTTCCATGTCCTTCAACCTGAGAAATGAAGAACACAGCAGTCCATGGTGCTGAACAACCTACCTTGGAAGTAAGGGGAAATTTGAAGAAAATCAGATAGAGAAATAGTCAGGCTTAGAAGCAGACAAAATTTTTACAGGAAAATAGTAATCCCTTAGCAGCAGACAGAAAATTTTTACAAGAGGGAAAAGTCATTAGTAAATCCTTTTTAAAGAATTGAGAAAGGAAGAGATGAATAAAGCAAAATGAACTGTTAACATTCTTTAATTATATGATTTGGTTATCAATTGTAAATTATTCATTTGTGATAGTCTTTAATAAGATATCTGATTGTTTTGAGTGGTAGCATTTTTAAACACATATTTTTAAATGGGGCAATTTTAATGAAGCTCTTCTGGGAATTGGTTCCACTGAGACAGTTAAGGGTGGTTCCAATTTACTTATTTTTCCTTTTGAAACATCTGTACTATGCTTCAAACATGTCCCCAGTCCACGCTGAAGATATAGATATTGCCAGACTACCTAATGAAAGACTACTGCACTGTTACAGAGGCAAAAATCCCAGCAGGAAAACTAACACTGATTTTGCTGTCTGAGCCAAATTCAGATTAGCATAATTGAATTCTGCCTACCTAAATTTGTCCTGCGGGGTATAAAGCAGGCAGTTCAATCTTCAGAGTCATGTAGGCTACAACCCCTTTGAGAAAAACAGCAAAGGTGCCAACAAAGCTAGCTATGAGGGAATCTGAAAAAAACCCACATGTAACTGTTTAGATAAGAGTGGCTTTACATGTCAATATAATTAATTTATCAAAATAATGACTATGATGCTATTAAAAATGACTTGTCTTTGAAAGTCAAACAGAAGGATGTCTGGAGATTGATAATGGTCATACAGTAATTGTACTGACCTTGAATTGTGTTTCTGTGCTTCGCAATTTTGCTGTTATTTACATGACTTTTCCACTACATTCCTACAACGTGGACATTTTGATCAACTATCCCAGCAGGAGGAATCAAAATAGTGTGCAGGAGAACACATTTCCTCAGGGAAGCCTGAGGCTCTACCAAAGTGGGAATCTGGGTTATGATTCTCTCCAGAAGGGTGTGAGCCTTGAAGCTCAGTATCTGCTTGTAAACTAGCAGAAGATTTTGTTCTCTTCTCCTGAGGTCAGCTATGTGGTCTGTTCAAATCTATAGCTGAGAACATCCCCTAATCTTCTAGGGCAGGGAAGCTGCATCCACACTGCTTATGGGGCACGCCACCTGGTCAGTGCTGTGTGGGGGAATTTTTGCAAGTTAATTTTGTATGTCTCAAGCCAAAACTGAACCAGGCACCATTTTAACAATGTCACAGAACAAAGAATATAATTCATAGCCTCAGTCATTGACTTAGCGTAATTTACTACAGCTAGCATAGCCTAAGAGATTAGAGCAAAGAAAGCCATGAAAAAACTGCTCAAGCATTCAGCTTTCTCTTTCAAAAGAAGTGAGAAAACTCTGGAATTGGAATATTCTTATTCAGATACTAGATATTATTCTGATATTAGATATTACATGAAATTAGATAGTATATTAGATAGTATATTAGATAAATATTAATGTTTCTGAGGGAAGCTTGGGGTTTTTTGGGGTTTTTTTTGTTTGTTTTTGTCGGGTTTTTTGGCAGGGAGGGTTGAGAGGTAATTGGAAATGAGAGTCCTACTGAATGGTTTGCACTCACTGAAAAAAAACCTAGCCAGCTGTCCTGGGTTTCTTATTGCCGTGGAATCCCAGAATTGTTAGGGTTGGAAGAGACCTCTGGAGATAATCTAGTCTGACTCTCTTGCCAAGGCAGAGTCACCTAGAGCTGCATAATTAGGCTGGATATTAGGAAAAGGTTCTTCACCCAAAGTGTGGTTGGGCACTGGAACAGGTTGCCCAGGAAAGTGGTCACGGCACCAAACCTGACAGAGTTCAAGAAGCATGTGGCAAACACTCAAGCACATGCTGTGACTCCTGGGGATAGTGCTGTGGAGGGCCAGGAGTTGCACTTGATGATCCTTGTGGGTCCCTTTGAGCTCAAGACATTTTATAAATCTATGATACTATGATTATTGATTTCCAGTTATATGTTACATGGTCTATAGTTGCTCTACTCAAAAGAAACATAAAACTGATTTGTACTTGGGAATCCTGCAAGATCAAGAAAGAACCAGTAGCAGAACAAAGCCTATCTTAAGAGTCATTAAAATGGTTCAGAAGGCATTAATATATGTCACAGTAAACATGAAAAATATTAATCTTTTTTTGACTATATTTAATCAAGACTTTGAGTTAATCAGAACATCCGAATTATCACACTTTTTCATAATTAAAGTTTTGTCCTTGATACTTATGAATCTAATACTCATGAAAAAGAAATCACTCTCACTCACATATATGTCCAAACACTGTAAAAGGAATAGTCAGTACATATAAATTCCAGCTGTTGGGGCTGCTTATTTGAAGATCTCCACCTCCTTTTTTTCTCTCTTATGTACCATCAAACAGGAATAACTTTAAAACATGACATAGGGATATGGTGCAAAACACCTTGGATAGAAGTGTCTTGTATTTTAATTATTTCTAAATTACATTTTTTAGATTAGGAAAAAAACCTCCTACAATTTGATTTTAAGTAATTTACTATAGTATAATATAGAATCCTTCAAAACATTAAATGCTTTAAATAACTCTTATTTTGAAAAATGCTAAACTGAATAGAATTTCAGTGCAAAAGTAGCATAACGAAGTTGCTTGCTAATGTGAAATTCCCTTAAGGTGAAGAAATATCAGAAAAATCTCACTTGAAACACATTATTAGCAAAAAATATTTTGTCTAACTGCAAAAAGAATAGTTATTGTTTATCAGTCTTGTGTCCTCTCATTTGTACTTGTGCAAACTTGGAGAAATGCCACTAAAGTCAATGGACTTGAACTTGTAAAAACACTGACATAAAACTGGGATGAGTAAGAGCAGTGTCTCTTGTGAAATATATAAACTTTATAATCCATGCAAAAGTTATGCTTCAGTGATTATAGTTAAGATGTATCCTTGAGACAATGTGGCAATTTGCAAAGATCATGAACTGGATATTTTATGTTCATATTTATTTCAAGCTCCATTTGTGGCAAAGGATCACTAGGATTGGAGATGATTAAAAGAGAAATAAGAGGAAAAAGAGGGATATAAAATTATCAGTTAACTTTTAGCAACATACTTTGTGAAAGTGGATTGGATTCAGTCAAATTTCATCAGAAAGGTTCCTTAGTGCAAAATAGTATTTCTCTCTAAGGGAAAAAAACAAATAACAGGACAGATAGGATTCATATTCAAGCCCTTTAGTTTGTTTTTAACACCTGAGTAGTCATTTGGGGCAAGCAGAGAGCTTTTTCTTTTCAGACCTTTGTTCCACATCTATTTGGAATTGTCTCACTGTTATCATATCAGCAGGAACGAGAGGAGAAGACAGCTATTGAAGCTGTCAGAAAATGATGATCCTGTTTTCCATCTTGCCTCCTTGATGATGAATGCTCAAATGACAAGGTTTTGCTCATAGGAAAGCTCTGTCTCTAGGCTAACTAGCTGCTCATTAATATGATACAGTCAATGTTCTCCTGGACCTTCACATTGGTACAGCTTCATCTCACTAATTCTTTTATCTCATATTTAGATTTACTTTAAAGGAACAACTTCGTTCACAGTAGCATATGTTTATATTGTCAAGAATACTTATTGAAACATTGCCAATTAGTACCCCTCAGAAAGCAAAGTGGGATACTGTCTAACGAATTAGTATCTTAAATGCGAGGAGAATGTGAAGAGACCATATTAATGTTTCTTGCAATTTGATCTCTGTTGTATCATTTTTAAAATTACTCAATAACAAATTTCAGTAGGATATTTCACAATCCTACTTATAGAATATATGTATGTGAAATCTTTGCTTCTTTAGAATCAGGGGGAAGATTTCTGTGACTGAAGAGCAACTGGAGTTTTGGCAAAGGTTCATTTCTGTCATGAAACAAGAGTGTTGTAGCATCTTTTAATTCTATTGTAGGTAGTAGAAGTTTTCATTACACCTATAAACCTCTAGGCTTTTTTAAAACATGTTAAAAGTCTTGGCCTGAACCATAATTGTGGCATTGCTTACTACAGGATTGCTGTGAATTTCATGTAATATATTGTCTTTTAGCATTATCTTTCTTATGTATCAATGCTCAAGTCCTTGTTCTTGCAGTTTTAAAAATAACACAAGACAGCCAGTTTATAGCTTCTAGAGCGTATGTTACTTCATGAGCCTCTGTCATGTCCCTTTTTACTCAAGTCCCTCTATCACAGACAACACCACATCTTCAGTAATTTTTCACTAGTCATTTCTGAATGCTTCAATTTAAAACCTTTTGCTAGCAATTTGTCTAGAAAATAATCACAGTAAGTTGCTTTAAGCCATACTTTTCCTACAAGAAATTGAATAACTCCAATACCAAATCCAACCACCGGTCAGGTCTAGATACCTGCTTTGGCAACTATTTGAAAGAAAAATATTTTCCTGTTTACAGTTCAAAAGTCTGTTCTTCCAAATCTTACGTCTTTCTGTAAAACTTCAAGATAATTCATGGCTACATGGCAAGACAGTGGTGTGTGGGAACCAGTGAATATGCCAATCAGGGAACAAGAGAGTCCCCTAAAGGAACAGACCCCGAGAGATCTCCTCAGGTTAGGGTGAAGCCTCCCGGGATGTCTTGTCCTACCAGGCCAGTGTACCCCAGTTCTGTTTCCCTGACTGGCCTGTTGATTTCCCTGCCTCTTTTTCCCTTATATGTCAAGGTCCTGCCCATGTACGGCCTCTGTGCCCTGAGAGCATTAGTCCATGTGCTCTCTCCACCCGCCTCATCCCCATGGAAAACCCAGTCCCATGCCATATGACTTTCTCTCTGCCTTGGGGAATCAGCCTGTTGCTACGTGGCACTCTCTGCCCTTGGGACCGTGTGAATAAAACATCCTCTGAGGTCTCCATGCAGGGAGCCTTCTCGCCTCCTTTATTGCCACCATGGTGCGGAAGCAGAGAGCCAGCCGGCGCCCTGTGTGGGGCAGGCAGCCCTGCTGCGCTCTCCGGGAAGGTTTGCGGCATGCCACACCATCGCGAGAAACCACAAACCACAACAATGGCGTCTTGATTTCCTGAAATGAATTAAATCTTTTGATAAAGTTACTGGTCTGGGGTTGTCTGTAGTCACTATTAATCCTTTTAATTATAAACTTGTTTCTCCTGATTATGTTGTGAAATTATTACCTGCAAGACCAGTCTCATTCATGTGTATTTACATTTTTATGGATTCCATACTGTAACACTATGACATTTTTAGAGATACCCTACCACCTTCGTTCTAAAATCTTGTTTTTCTTAAATCAGTTGAATTAGCTGAATTTCTCATCAGCTTGCATTTCTGTGTTTTGCATTGCAAAGAACTAACTGAGAAGGTTTGACTTACCTTCGTAGGTAAATAATAAAGCAGTTTATCTTCACTTTTCTTGTCAAGGTACATTGATATGTACCATGCCAATGACAGCAAAAATCAGACTCAATTATCATCACTCTTCTTATATTAGTTATACAATATACTGATTTCCTAACGGTGCTTTTGTATTTTCTTATTGAAGTTCTATTTCAGTGTGGTAACATACCAGAGTTTGGGCTATAGTATCCAAAGTTTCAGCTATAATATCCCAGTACGTGTTTCAGAAATTTCACTTAAGTTTTACTGACAAGACTCTGGAATAACTTGGCTGTATTTCACCCTAAAATGAGAGTTGTTTGCAAAGAATTGTCATTAAAAGTCAAAAGTTCCAGCATATACCTGCCTTGATAGAGTTCTAAAGAGGGAGATATATGCAAAGTTAGTGATTTGTGTGTAACAAGTCTGAACTAGTTTCTTTTAATGTTCCTCTGGCCTCCATCCTGTCCATTGAACATTGATATGAATCAAATAGCTTTATTAATAAATCTCTAACTGAATAAATTCAAGCTGGTCCAGGCATGCAAATACAGACAAGAGAGTAGAACATGCTTAGTTAGGGATCATATATGTACTTAGGACACTTCCTAATGGAAAAAAGTTGCTGGTTACGTATAAAAAGTGTACAAGAGGAAATATTATCCTGATAGTTGAGAAAAGCAGAGGATTTGCACAGCAAATTACTTAAAAATGCAGGGCTTTTCTTGCTAATTTGGAAACTGCATAGTTCTGATGTTCCAGTATCCTGAAGTTGAAGTTTCATCACAACTCTAATTTACTGATTTCAAATGAATAGAAATGTAAATTATATGGCAGCACCTTCACATCCATAAAATAATTTTAATGCTATGAGTTCTTTTCAAACATTATTCATGTGGTGAGTCTGAAGTATATTCAGATATAATTTATAAAAAAGCATATAGGTTTTAGCATTTCAACCACATATTTACAGAGCTGATATTTATATCATAATATAAAATTTTCAATATCCCTTAAAGATGGAAAAAGCAAACCAACCAAAACTGCTTTAGTAGGAAACACAATATAGTTTCTTATTTAAGATTTATATATCTCGGCATAAGGTACTACTATTTCAATTACTATTATTATTGTTGTTATTATTATTGGAAAGGAAGGGACTGAGGTATGTGGTTCCTACATCATGCTGAAAATCTGCTTCTATAGTATAGCACGTATTTTCCAATTGAATAGATAAAGGAAAAATTGCTCCTTATATTTCCCAACAGGCAGACATAATCTACAATCTACATGCATTTACAAGTATTGACAGACACACGATCTTGCCTGGAAACTGAATTAGACCTAGTGAGTATTGTATGAAGTTCTATCTTTCTTATGCTTTGAACTTCTCTTACTTATTCCAGTCGGGTAACTATTTTACCCAGCATTGAATTTAACATTCGAAACTGTATCCAACAGAATACAGTACTCCTTATAGTGGAATTGTAGATCCCAAAACTCTTTAATGACAAATTCTTTCTACAGCAAACTTACTTAAAGTATCTCCAGATCTTCTAGTTCAGAAGAGTATTCACTTCTTTTTTCTTCCAAATTAGGGAGTCCAGTTTTGAGTCAGAGAAAGACTAATAGTAAAGTATACACTTAAAATGTGTCAAAAGAAATCAAATGGGAAGATGTATCAGCTTCTTTTTGAACACTTGGAATCAGTCTTGCTCCACAGTGATGTCTGTTTGCAGCAGAGTAATATCAGTACAGAGATACTCGAGAGGACTGCAGAGCAGAACAAAGTACTGGAGCAACCTTGTCATTTCAGATTTTTCAGGTTTTCCATCTCCCTTGCCCTTTTCACTATGTTCACTTACTAATGAACTTTTCACTTTCCACAAGTGGCTTAGACTGTCATCATGGAAGACAGCTTGGCTTAAATCTCACATTTAACGAGAGCTTGGGCACGGATTATTTAATAAAAAGTGTTTTGACGGCTGACTATGTTCCAATGAGAAAAATGTCAAAGTAAGAACTCCTTCAGTTTGTTCACTGGAAAACAATAACATCAAGAGTTTGCTCCTCCTAAAACATTTTCCAGTTTAGTGTTCATCTAATATCTTGAAATATCTAGATATCTCAAATATTCAGTTGGATTTCAGTGGGATCTGGGAATAATTTTTGAATGAGCTGAGGCCACAGAACTCTGAACTTCACCTGCCTGTGGGAGGGGGACATTCCTGGCTACTGAGAGAGTGCAGGAAAGTATGTGCTGAGATACAGCATGAGATGAGACGAGCATACCCAGAAATAAAAGGAAGTATTTTGGTAAAATGCATATGGCAACTGATAATTCCCCTTCATATTCCAAATGTATAACATCTCTCGATTTTGTAAAATCTGCATCTTAAAAGGTCCTCCTCAACCAGAGCTTAATATGAAATTTGAACAGACTTTTATGGGTTTTCTCTTTCCTTATTATTTTTTAAATATAAGCTCTTAAAACTTGTGGAATCCACAAATTCCTGTGGCATTGATTTCTACAATTTAATTATATATTGGATAATAAAACTTTTGGGATATTTTGGTACAACTGCTTCAGTTTTTTCTTCTGATGCCTACTGTAATGTTTTAGGTTAAGTAGCAGACAAGCAGTAGCCACTTAATTTTTCCAGGTAGCTAAATTTTTATCTCCCTTTGCCACATACCCTCCTTCTTCACTTCTTGATTTACAGAAGTTGTTTTCATCATTTAAGTAGCCTCCCCTGTATGTTTACAGTATGTTTTTTGAGAACAGCCAATTTGGTTAGTCCATTTCTTAGAAAGCTGGGGAGTTATAATTTTTTTTTCTTGTGGATGCAATGATAAAGAATATAACAGAACTGAGCAGAACCCTGAAAATAAAGATAACTATTCAGAAGCTTCCAGTTTAGAAGAAGGAAATAAAACAAGATCAGTAAAGGAGAGTCATTATCACACTGTCTGTTTCATGGACATGATGACTGGTGACCCTGCCTAAGTATGTGTCTTGAAAATCCATTTTCTATTGATTATATCAGTGCCTGCCTGGTAGTTGCAAGATTTGCTGAGGTATCTTAATAATACTGTGAATGAGAAAGACATCACAGATTGCTCATGTTTGTTCTTATCCTACTACAAACAGGGACAAAACTCAGTGTGCTGTCAATACTGTCCCCTCCTCTATTCTCCTTCTCATCCAAGTTTCTCCATGAATACAAACAGTGAGGTCAGCAGCAAACGCATGTTGTAAGTCAGTGATATGGGCTGCTGGGCCCGGACACAATGGTACAGATGCATTCATAGTGGCCAAATTCGAAATGAATGAAACTAAAGAGATCAGAGGGAGAGGTTGGCTCATGAGTACTGCTTGTCACAGGGTGCCTCTATTTCTCCAGTTTGCAGAGAACTTTGCTCTGCACAGCAGTACCACGTGCCAGGCAGTACCTTTTACATCATGTAACTATAAACTTACAGTTATAATATATCACTTGACCCACAGAACATTTATTTTCACATGGGAAATGACATCTCAACATGAAAGTCAGACTGCATACCTGCTTCTGGGGAATGCACAACATGAACTTAATTAGTAAAACCGTGGGACCCCAGCCAAGGTCCACAAGACAGCTCATGTCCCTAAGTGCCACCTGTACATGTTTAAGATACCTCCAGGGCTGGTGGATCACCAAGTTCCCTGGGCAGCCTGTTCCAGTTCCTGACAACCATTTGCATGAAGAAGTTATTCCTAGCATCCAATCTAAACCTCCCTTGGCTCAGCCATTTCCTCTCATCCTATCACTTCTTACTTGGGAGAAGAGACTGATTCCCACCTGGCTACAACCTTCTTTCAGGCAGTTGTGGAGAGTGAGAAGACCCCACGCAGAGTCTCCTTTTTTCAAGGCTAATGATCTCCACTACCTTGGCTGCTCCTCATCAGATTTGTGCTCCATATCCTTCTCCACAACAATTTTTTAATGAGTACTTAGTAAATGGTAATAATTTGCCATTCCTTTAAATTGTTGACTTTTCTTCCATCACCTGAACAGTTTCCATTAACACCCTTACAGGATTAGCAAACCTCTTTTTCCAATATTTGATAAAACTACTCCTTCAAACCTATACTTGTAGTTAAAGAATAAGCCCAGCTTCTGTCATTTCCA